>JAGFMF010011827.1:10390844-10487951 GCA_019455555.1 Galemys pyrenaicus
CCCACCCCGGCCGGCAGCAGGGATCGAACTCGTGCTGCAGTGGCTGCGATTTGCTTCGTAGTGCATTGCTTAACCCACTGCGCCACCAGGGGAGGCCCAAAAGATATATATTTTAAAGATGTGAAACAGCGGCACATAAAAACTACAAAACATTGTTGACAGAAATTATAGACAAATATATAATTATGACAAGTAGAAAGAACATATCCATAGTTTAAAATATTTAATATTAAGGTGGGTAAGATGATTTACCCTAATTGAGTTATATTGATAGAGTCAATGTATTCCAAATCAGAATAGTGAGATATTTTAATAAAAATATACAAATGCGGGCCCTCCCTGGTGGTGCAGTGGGTTAAGCAACGCACTATGAAGCAAACCGCAGCCACTGCAGCACGGGTTCGATCCCTGCTGCCGGCCAGGGAGGGGACCCACATGGCGTAGCAGACCTCTCCTGCCTCGCCCGCTGCTCCCCTCAGCAGTGTGTTTCTGTCCATCTGCCTGTTCTGCATCCTACTCTGTCTGGTAGATTCTCTCACCCCCCCACACCTCTGGCCTGTACCCCAGTGCTTGTATGCATAAATAAATAAATCTTTAAAAAAATATACAAATGCATTATAAGTTTTATAGATAAAGAATCTAGAATAGCTAAAAGGACTTTGGATAAAAGTAATTTTCAAAACTCTCTTTCAGATATAAGAGAGAAATAAAGACCTACTCTTACAAATAGAAGCTGAAGAAGTTAATGACCATTAGACCTCACAAAAATAAATTGGAAAGGAACTGTCCTATCTATATTGAGGAGAATAAAATGCACAAAAGACTGAATAAGAAAATAGATAAACATTTTTGTGTAGTAAAATGTAGCAAACCACTACCTTATATATAATTAGTGTGTGTCCATAGTCACCCTAAATGTAAATTAATTGTATTCACCAATCAAAAGACTGGGAGTGGCTATTTGGATCATAAAATACAACTTAATGTTCTGCTATCTGATCTACAAAGAAAATCAGAGGCCCAACGTGAATGATTAAAAAAACAACCTTACAAACAAATGGAGCACCTAAAAAGGCAGGACAGCCAAAGTTAGATAAAATAGACTTGCACATAAAAAAGGTAACAAGAGACATGAATGGCCATTGTATAATGATTAAAGGATCATTACAACAGGAAGATATGACACTCATCATTGCGCATGTACCAAATGAAAAAGAATCAAATTATATAGGACAAACTATTACCAAATCTGAAAATACATATTGTTTACAACAAAATAGTACTAGGGAAATTTAAAACCCAACTCTCAGTAGGTATGTCAACCAGACAGAAAATAAACAAACAATAACCTTAATTGAGGAATTAGATGATATGGGTATAATAGATATTTATAAAGCTCTGGACTCCCCAAAAGCTTTCTTTTCCAGTATACATGGAATATTCTACAGGGCATACCACATGCTGGATTACAAAACAAGTGTCGGGCCTCCCTGGTGACACAGTGGATTAAATAATGCACTATGAAGGAAACCGCAGCCACTACAGCACGAGTTTGATCCCTGCTGCTGGCCAGGGAGGGGACCCACATGGTGCAGCAGACCTCTCCTGCCTCGACGGCTGTTCCCCGCAGCAGTGTGTTTCAGTCAGTCTGCCTGTTCTGCTCCCCACTCTGTCTCTGGTGAATACTCTCACCGTCCTGGACTCTGGTCTGTACCCCAGATCTTGTATGTATAAATAAATAAATCTTTAAAAAAAAAAACAAGTGTCAATGTATTCATTAAGATTGAATTTATATCAAGTAGCTTCTCTCATCACAGTGGTATCAGCTATAAATCAATTCCAAACTGAAAGTAGAAAAAATAATATGTGAAGACTGAACAATATATTATTGAATACATTATGGTTAATGAGTAGATCAAAGGAAAAACTTAGAAAATATCTGGAGACAAATGAAATCGGAAATACAAAGTATCAGAATGTCAGGAATGCAGAATAGCATTACTAAAAAGGAAGTATATAGCAACACTGACCCATATCAAGAAACAGAAAATGCTCAAATAAATAATCTAACCTTAAACCTTAAGACACTAGAAAAAGGAAAAATGAAACAAAAATCAATGGTTTACTAAATATTAAATACAAGAATCAATGGAGTAGAGTAGCCAGTGCAATAAAGGAAATAACAAAAATTAGAGAAGAAATAAATGAAACAGAAATCAAAATGGCAGTCCAAGATATCAATAAAATAATAATAATAATAAATAGTTCTTTGAAAGAATTAACAAAGTAGAGGAAACCTAGTTAGGTTCACAAATATAAAAAGAGAAAACTAATAAAAAAATCAGCAAAGAGAAGTTAAAACAAACATTTTAGAAATTCATAGGATCATGAGAGACTGTGAACACTTATATACTAATAATTGAATAGTCTAGAAGATATGGGAAAATTCTTAAAATTATACAACTGTTTGAGACTGAATCAAAAGGAAACAGAACACCTAAATAGATCAATTCTAAGTGAGGAAATTGAAACAATTGTCAAAAGACTTCCCCCAAATAAATGCCTAATACCAGAGAGTTTCACTAATGAGCTCTAAACCTTTAAGGAACTAATAAAAATCTTTTCCAAACTTTCAAAAATTTGAGGAAAATGGGATGTCTCAAACACATTTTATAAAAGAACATTAGAGGCCTCCCTGGTGGTGCAGTGGGTTAAGCAACACACTATGAAGCAAACTGCAGCTACTGTAGCACGAGTTTTATCCCTGCTGCTGGCCAGAGAGGGGACCCACATGGCAAGGCAGACCTTTTCTGCCTTGCCCACTGCTTCCCTCAGCAGTGTATTTCCATTGATCTGCCTGTTCTGTTCCCCGCTCTGTCTCTGGTGAATCCTCTCACCGTCCTGGACTCTGGTCTGTACCCCAGCTCTTGTATGTATAAATAAATAAATCTTTAAAAAAAAAATAAAAGAACATTACTATCATCTCAAGATCAAAGAAAAATTAAGCCAATATCCCTTAGGAACAGTGATACACAAATCTTCAAAACAATCTTTGTAAACTAAATTCAACAATGCATTAGAATGGCAGTACATCAGGACCAAGTGGGAATTTTTCCAGGACAAAAGATGTATACTTGTTCAATATAATTTACCACAGCAACAAAAATAAGGATAAAAATCATATGATTATATTAATAGATACAGAGAATTTTTTTGATAAAACTCAATATCTATTTATATTAAAACTCATAAAAAATAGCAATAGAAGAAACATACCTCAATATAATAAAGGCCATATATGGAGATCTAGACTAACATCATACTTAATGTTGAAAAACTGAAAAGATTAGGTGTAAGATAAGGATGTTTGCTTTTATCAATGCTGTTTAACATAGTATTAGAAGTCCGAGAAAGAATAATTGGAAATAAAAAGGTATCAAAGAAAGCCAACATAGAAAGAAATAAAACTATCACTATTTTCACATGTGATGATTATATACATAGAAGATCCCAAATACTCCACTAAAAACTATTATAAACAATAAACTAATAGAGTTACATGGAATGTTTCAAAATCATTCCACAAAACTCATTTACTTTCCTATATGCAAACAATGAATTAGAAGAGAAAATAAACAATCTCCTATAATTCACGTGAAAAATAGTATCTGGGAGTAAACATACAAAAGAGATGAAGAATTAGTACAACGACATTGATAGGACATTGGTGAAAGCAAAAGAAGAAAACACAAAGAAAGGGAAAAATATTCCCTGTTGATGAACTGGAAGTATTAACATTAAAATAGACATCTTACCCAGACCATTATACAAATTCAATCCCTGTAGTAGTTTCAACGTAGTTCTTCAAAGAAAAGGAACAAAAATTACTGAAATTTATTTTTTTCACATTTTAAAAGGATAGATTTATCAGTAAAAAGAGAAAGAAAAAGAGTCACCTCATAGTCACACGTGGGCAGGAGAGCTACTACTACTGAAATTTACATGGAACCACAAAATAACCTGAACAGCCAAAAACAATCTTGTTAAAAATAAATTGGAGGCCTCCCTGGTGACTTAGGGGTTAAGTTTCAGCACTGTCACACTGTAGCCTAAATTCAATCCCTGGCCAGGAGCTAACTCACATATGGTGTACCAGATCTCTCACCTCTCTTCTGCTGCTCCCCTCAGCAATATTTCAGTAGATTAGACTCTTATGCTCACCACTCTATCTCTGGTGAATCTCTCAAACCCACTCCACCCTCACAGCTCTCTCCTACACCCAGGTTTTTGTATGCATAAATAAAAATAAATCTTTTAAGAAAAGGAGAATAGAGTATCACACTTTCAAACTACAAACTACATTACAATGGTACATGGAATAAATATAGACCATCACCAGTGGAAAATAATAGCCCACAAATAAACTCACTTTTACATGTCAGTAAATTTAAAGCAAATGTGCGAAGAGTCAATACTGGAGAAACAAAAGTCTTTTCTAATAAATGTTGTGGGAAACATTGGAATTACACATGCAAAAGACTGAAACTAGATCACTATCTTACACCATAAACAAAAATTAACTGAAAATGTATTAAACATTTGTATGTGAGCACTGAATTCATAAAATACCCAGAATAAAACATAGGCAAAGCACTCCACACCACTGGCACTAGTGATAACTTTGGGGACTCAAATGCAATGGTAAACAAAAAAGCAACAATAAACTAATGGGACTATGTCAAACTAAAAGGCTTCTGGCTTGCAAAATAAATTATCATGAATATGTAAAGATACCCTACTGAATAAGAGGAAATATTTGCATACTGTACATGAGAAAAGGTACTACTATCCAAGCGCTAATCTAAAATACAATAAAATGAAAACAAAAGAAACATAATAAAAAATTTGGCAAAAGAGCTACATACTTGGGCCTCCCTGGTGGTACAAAGGGTTGAGTGCCATACTTTGGGGTTTCCATAGCCACAGCAGGGTGTGCTCGATCCCCTGCCAGGGATGGGACCCACATAGCATAGCAGAACTCTCCTGCCTCACAGCTGCTCCATGCAGCAGTGTACTTCTTCCATATGCCTGTTCTGCTCCTCACTCTGTCTCTGGTAAATCCTCTCACCGCCTCGCCTCTGGCCTATACCCCAGCTCTTGTATGAATAAATAAATAAAATCTTAAAAAAAGGTATATGCTCACTCTTCCAAAGAATGGACATACAGATGCCAAGTATGGATAGTGAAGAAATTATTATTAAAACAAAGATCCTTCTGGTGGGAAAAAATATTGGCACATCCTACATATGACAATATGCTAATACCAAAGATGTATAAAGATCTCATACAACTCAATATAAAGAAGACAAGTAACCCTATACGAAGGGTTAAATTGATATTTCTGAAATGAAAACTACATTTGTCAATGATAAATCCTCATTATCATTTATCATCAGGGAAATGAAAATCAAAACCATAGTGAGATGCCATCTAATACCTGTGCTATATCAAAATACCTGGTCTATATCAAAAATAGCACAAAAACAAGTAGGAGGGGTGTAGAGAGAAAGATACCATACACTGACACTGTTTGTGGGAAGGTAGCCCAATCCAGCCCCTGGGGAAAGCAGTATGGTGGTTTCTCAATATATTAGTAATAGACATACCATATGACCCAGTAATTACATGACTAGGTTTCTATCTGCTTGGCTAAAAACAACTAATTCAAAGCGATATATGCAACCCAATATTCATTGCAATGCTATTATAGTACCCAAATGATGGAAGAAACCTAAGTACCTAAGGATAGGCGAGTGAATTAGGAAGATGCGGCATATATGCCCAATGAAATACTACTCAGCTATAAAAAAGTTGTAGTTTTGCTGTTTGAGACAATATGGATGGAATTGGCGGGGGGGAGGGGTTATGGTAAGCAAAACAAGCCAGAATTAGAAAGACATATCAGATGGTTTTGTTCGTATATTGAATGTAAGAAGAAAATTAAAGGAACAATTAATATCAAAAACAAACTCTAGAAACCCAACTGTAAAACTTAAGCTACCAGCAGTGAAAGTATAGGGTAGAGATTAGTGTGGAAGTTCACAATGGACTATTTTAGAGGATGGGTGCCTTGGTTTTGGGTGTGACATGCATCTAAATAGGTGTGATTCTACTTCTGACTCTCACATAGCATTGCAAACCAATGCTACCTAAAAAAAAAGTATAGGATTTGCACTGATTGATTTCAACTAAACAAGAACAAATTCTTACTGAGTTAAATATTAAAAAATAAGTTGGAACAGAATTGAGTCCAGGTATAAATCCACAGAAATCTGGAAACACACAGGGAATTCAGTGTCAAAAGAATAGCCTTTTCAACAAATGGTATTGGAACAATTGAAGATAGATGTGCAAAAATAAATAGATAAAAAATAGATAACTGAACTATACCATAACTTATATGATATATAACTGTTAGTTCAAAATGCATGGTAGTGTTAAAAGTAAATGTAAAATTAAGACTTTGAACAGCAGAACATTACTGTAACCCTGTGTTTAGGCAAATATTCTTATGTATGATACCAAAAGCATTAACTATAAAAGAAAAAATAAATTTTATTTCTGAAAAATGTTTTAAAATTATTTTTCAAATGTTCCAAAAAACACCATTAAGAAAATACAAAGGCAAACCACACAATGGGTAAATACTTACAAATAATATATATTATAAACGACCAATAATTAGAACTCAATAATACAACACAACTAAATGAGCAAAGTACTTGACAGACTTTTATCAAAAAAGATGCATTGGTGGTAAATAAACACAAGCATATGCAACTTCATGAATTATTGTAAAACTTCAAATTAAAATCACAAAGGTATCATTGTATATATATAACAAGTGTTGTCAATGGGACAGAAGATCCAGACTTTCTTACACTGCAGGTCAGTTATTGCATACCTAATTATTTCCCCAATATCAAATGTTCGTAAGATGCCATTATTAGAATGTCCTTAGCAGCTTTATTTGTAATAGCCTAAAGTGGAAGCAAGTCAAATATTTAGGAACCATATGCAATTTTTTTGAAAAATTTACAATTACTATTTTTAAATGGGATGTATCTACCTTCTCTCTTTTAACTATTCAAATGGTAGACTAATAACATTTCAGACTCACAGAAGAGAGGTTAAAGTGTAAGAAACAAATTATATTCCATTTTTTATGAATACCAAGGAAAATTTTCTAGTTTCACTGGGAAAATGTCATCAGTTTTTAAATTATACACATGCCTGCACACATATGTGTGCACACACACACCCCTAATAAATAAATAAAATAAATAAATAATAAATAAAATAAACTTTTTTTTAACAAGTACTACAGTGGATCTGAAACATTAAGATGACTTTTCTGTATGTGTCTATATGCCCACAGCCATTTAGCTATGAATTCATCTGTCTGTATAAATTTCCAGTTATGTGTGGACATTACTAAAGCATAGTGAAGCTCACTGAATCTTTTCAGCCTTTTAAATATTTACTGATGTTCCTGAAATATATACCTCCTGTAGCTTAACAAATGAGGAAATAGAAAGCATTGCTTCTGAAAATATTATGAAAAATCTTATCAAATAGATGTTAAGAGTAATAATTCCTACCAATTATTACTTTATAAACTATACATTACATTTATTATTCACTCCTTAAAACAAGTACATTAAGCTATATTAATAATTCCATTTCACAAATCAGTAAATACTTCAAGTTCATACCAACCATAAACACCATGGAACAAATGCTGACCTTAGAACTATAATTCCATTCTGTTGCTTTTTCCACTTAATAAAGATGTTACCGTAGCACAACATATTTGAAGTTAAGATCCCAGGGACACTCTATACCAGAGAAAGAAGGGTGGGGGGATATGAAAATTGAGATTAGATAAATGCAAAGATTGTTTGTTAAAAGCAAGAAATAAAAGATCCTGAACTGAAAACCAGACCTCATTGACCATGATCAAATTCTAAATGTTATAAAGAAATAAATGGCTTGTATATAGAAACAAATGTCAAATAACTAGGAAAATGCTTATGGTGGAAAAGAAGTCATCCACTTAACCATTCATTATTTTATTCAATACCTATTTATTGAGGGCCTCTATGTAATAACCACCTGAGCAGTGAGTCACGTACAAAAACTACATGCCCTTGTGAAGTTTACTTTCTGGGAGGGGTGACTCTAGCCAAGCAAGAGCATATAGTGCATAACACAATGTAAGAACAATGGAGGTATAAAGGAGGGGAAGGAAAAAAGGAATGTTGGGTAGTTAAAGGAGTCTCCACCTATGCAGAGAAGCTGCAACTAAAAAGAGAAAACCTAACTTCAGAGGCAGGTGGAGCCAAGTGCAGAACAAGACTGACAGAAAACAACACACCTTCAAAATGGGAGAAAGCCAAGCATCTGTTAACTTTCCAATACTTGTGACTACAGTTTTTACCTTCTTCAGATGAATCTGCCAAAATAGTCTTTGGTTCTGAAATAGACTCACTTTGACTAGAGTTAGATTATGTAGCAAGGAGTTTGTGAAATAATGATATTCTGCACCTTCTGTCCCTTTCTAAAATACTTTCTATGTTCCTAAAGAACATTTCCAATCCCCTAACAAAGTCTGATCACAGGGAATAGTAATACTCTACATTCTCAATTAGAATGAACATTCTTAATTGGAATGACCAGTCTGTTAGACCACATTTGGTTATTTACAACCTTCATAAACCTTTTCTATATTCCATAATTTTAAAAGAATTATCAGTAGCCCTGAAGTCTTATTTCAAGTTTCATTACTATTGAAGGAGTTTCACAATTAAGTGGAAAGAAAGAACACCATATTTGGAATCAGAGAATTCAAATTTGAGACCATTACTTCTATTTATTAACTGCTTCAACCTATTCAACTTCTCTGAGCTCCGTACTCTTTATCTGTAGAATGGGTAACACTAAAGCCTTCCTCACTGAATTACATATCCTTTGAGAATGAAATGGAAAAATATATACTCCAACTCTAGAGTGTTCATTTAACTTATCTGAACTGGTATCTGAGCTTCAGAAATTTAAAATTATCTCTGCAAACAATTCAAATAAGTGAAGAGAGACTAGGAAACCTCTGACTTAATTAGCTAAATCTGAAAATTATCTAATCTCTTATTCATTAAACTTCAGAATTTATGCTAAGCAGCTTTATTTTTCTATTACTTAAATAAGGTTTAAAGTGTGGGGTTAGGGTGGGGTGGGGGCCTGATATATGTCCTGTTAATCTAAGCATTTACACAAAATTAACAAGATGTTGACTTTCATTCCATTCAACTTTCATTTTACTTTCCCCATCTTTATTAACTGCCTCGTAGTGATTATGGTCTTAGTATACTTTCCATAATTTATTAAGGTTATTAATTATTCCTAGTCCTTTCCTTACTGTTGTGCTTTATATGTACATTTCAATGATGCGAGAACAAACTGTTTATCTTTCTTAACAACTCTGAAAACCATTTTGTATAACCATATTTTTTATGATATTTAATTTAAAAGATATTTCCCTTGGGGCCTCCCTGATGACACAAGGGGTTAAGCACCACACTATGAAGCATTCGCAGCCACTGCAGCATGAGTTCAATCCCTGGCCAGGGAGGTGACCCACATGGCACAGCAAACCTCTCCTGCCTTACCCGCTGCTCCCCTCGGCAGTGTATTTCGATTGATCTGCCTGTACTGCTGCCCACTGTCTCTGATGAATCCGCTCACCGCCCCCACACCTCTGGCCTGTACCCCAGTTCCTGTATGCATACATAAGTAAGTCTTTGAAAAAAAAAAAAAAGATATTTCCCTCTACTTTATATCACAAACTTATTCTAAAGTTGTTTATAAAACTCCTTACCTACTTTACACATTTGGTACTAACATTCCCTTAATCATTTTATTAACCAACTTCTTTTTCATTCATTCACTCTACTCTTTATTAATACCTATATTCACCATGATCTACATTCTCATATTTCAAAGTTATTATTTTCTTAGAATAGTCTTATTTTTTTGTCTAAGTCCTGTATTTCCTTCCATTTGTTTTAAGAGCAAAATAACAGCAGAACAAAAATAAAACCTAGTTTAAAATCATGAAATCTTTCCTGACAAATCTCAACTCATGTGACTTTTTTTGTAATCCCAAAACATAATTACTTAGGGAGGACAGTATATCCTCTCATGCTATATTATATGGGTTATATTTCCACCATTTCAGCTCAATGAAAGCTAATATATTCTATTTATTTTATATTCTGCACATTGTCTAACCTGGCTAGGTGGAAAATGAACCCAATGGTTACTGACTGCTGAGAGTTTAGCTCAGTTGCTCTATGCTATTGCTGCCCCTGCATTCATTGTGGTTGGTCCTATGGTTTACAGGTCCTTTAATTGACACAAGCTTCTGCAAGCAAGCACATGCCCGAGATAATAGACCCAGAGTCCACAGCAAATATAAGTTCCTGATATGATTTCCACAGAGAGTCCTTATAATAGTCTCCCTCCAACCTGCCTCCTAGGACATTCTCTTTGAGTACCCCTTAGATAAGATTCCTGGGAAGCTAATCAATACCTCACTCTTTAGTCTGAATTGACCAATGTGGCCTTAGTCCAGAAATGCCAAAGCATCCTGGTAGTACCCCAGCTTCCCTATTCCTTCTCTCTACCTCTCTCTTTCCACTCTTTCTCCTTCCCTCTCTCCCTCTCTGCCCCCCATCCAACCCTGCCTTGACCACCCCAAGTGACTTTTTGAGACTTAACTTATTGTACCTATTTCTGGTACAAGGAATTGAAATAACATCTCAATTTCAGTTTCTGTGTGATCTTTGGTTGAACCACAACTCAACATGTTGTACCCTGTATGCTACTTAGTGTTAAAATTATTAGCAAATTAACTCAATGATCATTTAGCTACTCTCAGTGTATAAATAAATCTGAAATAAGTAAAATAATCTGAAAAACTACTCTGTAAGCTTTATACTATGATATATTATCAACTTGTTTTTTCTGCAAGTGGAATTCATCCATGTTGAATATTTTATTTTTGTTGTAAATTTATAAAAAAAATTTAATGCTGCTTCCATTATCAAAAAAGATGTACTAAGGATGACATTATGTTTTAAGAGTATTTACCAAATTTGAATCAAGTTTATATATGCCCTAAGGTGCAACTCAATAAGTTTTCATATTGACACATGGATGAATTCATCATTTAGGTTAAGAAGCAGTCTTATCTGAAATCTGGAAGCCTTATCAATCTTTCTATAGAGAGAGATTAGGCCCTTGGATTGATTTTCACTAATCTGCAAAAGAGATCATAGCGTATGTACTTTTTCATGATTTTTTCCTTTCATTGAACATTATACTTATGAACTTTGTCGATATTATTTTTATATTTGTAATTTTTCATGCACATTATATAGTGTTCCTTTGCAAGCATGCATTTCTGCTCTACAGAAAACAGGCATTTGGATAATTTCCATTTGGGTATAATTCTGAATAATGCTGTTAGGAAAAATTTATACACTTCTTTGATTAACATATTTTTAACAGCTATGTGGAGATGATCTAGTATCATACAAGTCACCCATTAAAATATATAATTAAAAAGTTTTAAACACATACACAGTTATAAAACAACCATCACAATCAATATTAAAACAATTTCATCATCTAAAATGAAATATTGTGCCAATTATCAATTATTGATCATTTATCCCACCTTTACTTCAGACTCAGGCTACCAATAGTCTTTAGTATAAATTTGCTTGTGTTGGATATTCCATGTAAATGGAGTCATATGATATAAATTCTGAAATATTTTGTTACTGTCTTCATTCCTTAGCATGATGTTTACAAGTTTCAAGCATGTTATAATGTTTCATATATATGATATACACACATGCACACACATACATGACATGGACATGGCTATGACAAGGGTAGGTTGGCCATGCAAAATTAGGGTGAAATTGATATAGTAGTGTTTTTCCTTCATGTTCCCCATTCCTGCTACAGCATACATAGGTTTACCACCCACAGAATAACATATCATTTCAAGTTTTGATTTTGTATTTCTTATACCAAGTGAAATTTTATATCTAAATATATGTTATAAATAGGTTTAAAGTAAGTATCTGTCTCACTGTCATTAAATCAAGAATAAAAATGACTTTTTCAGTATTCTTTTCTTTAAATTTAGGTCAGGAGAAAATAAAGATGATTACTAACATAGAATGATTGCACAAAGATTCAACAAATGAAATCACTGAAATGTCTTGAACAAACCACATCTGATCTGGCATGACTGTTGTCAACACTAGTTTAAAGTTAAAGGCTGAAAAACAGCCAGTGAGTTTTTATTTATTTTTTTCATTTTCAAATTTGTTTTGCTAGATTTCTACACAATAAAATGTATCTCTAAGGCATGATATGAAAAGGAATAACTTATTCTTTAGATATTGAACAAAAAGACTTGTACTTGAAACATCCATGTATTTCCTTTCATAATAATTTAATGCACTTACAACAAATTGAAGTAATTAGCTCTAAGACTTTCATTTGTCAGCCACCACAATATATAACTCTTAGTGGTGAGGTTCTAGACATTGACATACATCAAAAGTATCCTTTTGGTATCAGGGGAAGGAATTGATGTTCTTGGTTAAGAGTAATTTTGCCATAATGGAGAAATCAAATTACAAAGATAACCTTGAATTAAAAGTGGTTCAGCAAAATAGTGTAGTTAATGTCCTTATAAAGAAAGGACATGATATGTTGTTGCATTACATATACTTTTGTTGAACAATTGGTTACATTTACAGTTAGAAAAAGAGATCATTATAAACATTTTTAATCAACAAAATCTGGCTTTACTACTTCTCTTCATAATTGTAAACTTGACCCAAAGTAGATTAAGCATTTTATCTAATAATTATAAAACGTTAGATGTATATTTTAATGTGAGTAATGAATTAGTTCTCTCAAGTGTTGTTGAAAATTAAATTTCACTTTAATTTGACTTTGATCATTATGAGCAATTATAAACATCTCCCTCCACCCCACCCTAATCATTTTTCTGATACACAATATGTCCACAAGTGAAAAATGGTCATTGTCTTAACTGAATTATTATTTGGTGACAGTATAATCTATCTTCTAACCCAGGACAAGTTTGAAGTAAACAGAATACTATTAATAATTATACTAGACTATCAGACATGCACCAGAATCATCTGAGGGACCTAATTAGGGCCATCATTATTATGACAGGGCTATTTACCATGAAAATATTTTATGGTGGTTTAAAGAATCACAATTTTTTAAAATTTCAATTGAGGGTTAATTTTACTTTGGTTTTTAGAAAACTCAATTTACAAAATAAATAGCATATTGAAAAATGTCCCTAAGATTTAATTTATGGATACCATATTTAGTTTTCCTTTGATCTCAAATTTTTCGGGCTTCTTCCAGCTTTTTGAACAAATGTATGAATTTAATTAGATAGTATATATTGAGATTTTAAAGAATAATGTATGCCTTACATTTGCTACCCAAAAGGGAATAGAAAGATTTTTAACAGATATATGATTTGGAAAATAAATTGATTTTTGAAGATATTAAAGATAAAAAAAAGATAATGAAGAATGTTGTCACTCAATTATATTAGGTTACAAAGAATTTTTTCATTTGTGACATAGGTTTATAATAAACTGAGTTATAAATACTGTATTTCGATACCAATGTACATCAAATCACTAAAACATTTTAATAGAGCTCGCTTGATATCTAATCATTTTTCTACAGAAATAGTGATAAAGTTATTAAATTACAAAGGTAGAGCACCGACATTTAAACTGATTTGACAATGTTAAAATATTCTTCTAAATAATGATTCAATAATACATGAGAAAAATAAATGCCAATTTTACTAGTTAAGAAATGTTAAACTTCAAAATTAAACACTTTTCTATCATCACTGAAATTAAAATTACTTAGAAATGAGGATTTTTTTTATTTAAAGTACTTTTGTTGATAATTATTATTTAATTCTATTTCAAAGTATTAGCACAATAAAACCCTAATCTAATCAAATTATATTGCCATGGAAGAAAAACGACAACTACACAAAAAGTGATAACTTTAGTCAAAAGATTTCAATTATGACAAAGCTAGGCATTCTGGACAGAGACTTTGTAATCAGCAACTAATTTTTAAAAAGATCACTAAGTCACCATCACAATTGATTAACATAATTTAGTCATGACTCCATAGGAGTCCTATTTGTAACCCACAAGATACAAAACGTTTTGTAAATTATTGTCAGTTTAACAACCAATCATTTTCCTGAAATTTAACTGAGATAATACTTTTTGTTTCTGTTATCTGTTTTAAGATGACTTATCTATTTTTTTGTAGAACTGGGGTGTGGGCCGGAGGTACAGGGAGTTGAGAGGATTCACCAGAGACAAGAGTGGGGAGAAGAACAACCAGATGAACAATCAGATCTACTGAAACACACCACTGAGAGGAATAGACAGGAGAGGTCTGCTGCACCTTATGTGGGTTAGCTCCTTGGCCAGGGACAAAACTCATGCTGCAAAGATGATAGTGCTGAGACAACAGCTAGGCTAACAGGAAAGCCGTGTTTATGCTATCATTTTAAGTCAGCTTTATCTTAAATAGTCATTTCTTATGTCCCCTCCTTAGGAACTAAGAACAAGTAAGAGGGTATAGTTTATGTGGATTTTAATATATTTTTACATAGGTCCAGAAAGCATCTGTAAGGGATGTATCTTTTAAAGCAAATAACCATTCCTTTTCTAATCCCTACAGGTTATGGGATATCACATTCCAGGATACATTACCCAGGATACATTAGGGACTCCCTTCTCTGAATATATGCTGGGTTCTACATTCAAGTTGTTACACAGGTATATGTTCTTTTCGGTCTTGCAAGTTGCTTTGACCTGAAAAATTATTCCATAGACAGTTTGATTTTGTAGACCTAACTGAAGAAAGCTATTTGTTGGAGCGTCTCTGAAACAACATGAAATTTTGACTTTCCCATTATCCCTATGGAGCTCTATGCATACAAAACTCTTTATAAATATATGTGGACTGGAAGGTGAGTATTTTTTATTTACCTAACTTTTTAACTGAATTACAAATTCTAAGAGAAATCAATTGACTACAAATTAGGGTATTTAGTAACTGTTGGTCAATTTAGTTAGTTTTCTTGTCTGCTGTGATTCAAATTATTCAGTAAGTCCTAAAGCAGAGTTATTTCAAGACAGACATTCATTGGTGAAAAGAAGAGCTCCAAAATCACAAATAAACAAAATTACTATTAGAAATTCCCCATGACTTTTTTTAATCTCTAGAAGGAAATGGTAATCTACTGGATAGCTCAAATGCAGGAAAATGAATATATTTTTAAAAAGAGACTGAAAATTAGTAGATAATATGTGGTTTAATATATTTTAAACTCTGGAAGAGGACAAAACCTAAACTCTCAAAATTAATACTTAAAGTGCAATGAATATCAGTAAACATAAGAACCAAAAGACTTATATATGATGAAAATGCACAAAAATCATCTGAATTACAGTTGCAAATAACAACAGTTTGTATTTTTAAAATATTCCTCATGTGTATTGCCTTTACCATCTTAGCTTTAAAAGGATACTTTGTGATATGCATCATCTTCATTTTTATTTTGCCCATATAGAAATGGTGGTTCAGAATGTAAAAAAAAAAAAAAAAATCAACTACTATTTGACAGAATTGATTCTAATCAGCGGAGGTCATGAAGACTGCTGTCCAATTCATGCATATTAGAGACTTAGAAGTTGTCAAGGAAATACAGCTCCTGCCCTTGTTGACAGTACAGTGCCCAATTTAAGATGAAAAGACACTGAGAAAGTAAAAGTGAGGTCAGTGTTCCCATTTGTGTATGACTCCAAACTGTATTTTCTACCATATAAAATAACACTAATAAAGCACAATTATCTATATTAAAATATTTGTTTTTTTTTTCTCATTAGATTTATTTGATCATATCTGACATTTGTAGTCCCCAGGGAGTTCCCACCACAATTTCACCCATGCACCCTCACCTCAGAAAAAGGAACTCTATTACACTGTTGGTGGGAATGCAAGTTAATCCAACCACTATGGAAGGCCATATGGAGGTTTCTTGGTCTACTAGGGATGGGTTGGAACTACCATATGCTCTGGCAATCCCACTCCTAGGGATCTACCCAAAGGACACAAAAACACCAATCCAAAAGAGTACCTGTACCCCCATGTTTATTGCAGCACTATTTATAATTGGTAAGACCGGGAAACAACCCAAATGCCCAAAGGTAGATGACTGGATCAAGAACAGGTGGTACATATGCATAATGGAATACTATTCAGCAATCAAAAATGACAAACTAGGGCCATTGATAGAAACATGGATGGAACTAGAAGGAATTATACTCAGTGATACAAGTCAGAAGGCAAGAGAAAAATATCAGATGGCTTCACTGTTAGGAAGAATGTGAAAGAACAACAACTACAACAAAAATTAAAAAGAAGAAAACAATAAAACAAGAGAAAGCTCAAGGAAATGGGCAATTACAACCAAAAACAAACAAACAAACTCAACAAGATCAAAAGGTTAAAGATAGACCAAAGAGAACATGGGCGGGTGGTGGAGAGAAGGTAGGGCAAAGACGGGGAGGAGGGCATAAAGAGCACAAGGGTCTGAGGTATATTAAAATATTTGAAAGAGTAAATAAAAATGTTTTAATTTTGACAATATAAACTTACATTAGTTTAGAGATTTGAAATACATAAATTATCCAATGAAATGTATAGTTTCTATGGATAGTTGGAATTAGTGAACAATGAGACATGAAGCATTCAGAAAGAACTTACAAAGATATATAATAAAGATATATATAATATAATAAAGTTACAAAGATATATAAAATATATAATAATGTCTCTGTACATTCTTCTGCTGATTATTTTGGAATTATTTTGGTATTAAAGGACAATCTGAACAATTTTTTTTAATATTTGTTTATTTATGCATACATGAGCTGGGGTACAGGCCAGAGTCCAGGGTGGTGAGAGGATTCACCAGAGACAGAGTGGGGAGCAGAACAGGCAGATTGACTGAAACACACTGCTGAGGGGAGCAGTGGGCAAGGTAGGAGAGGTCTGCTGCACCATGTGGGATCGAACTCGTGCTGCAGTGGCTGCAGTTTGCTTCATAGTGCATTGCTTAACCCACTGCATCACCAGGGAGGCCTTGAACAAATTTTTTTACTTAAACCTCTTGAGTAAAAAGTTTTCTAAAATTTCACACACACACACACACACACAAAGTCTTGAAGTGGACAGTCTTAAATTGAAGAAAAATTCAAAGAGGGTAATGTCAAAGATTTTACATCAGCTCGTCTGTATACAAACTGGAATTCCCACTTCAATTCCTCGGAATTTTCAGGTCCTGTTGTTTGGAGAGTACCATACTAAATGCTAAGTGACTGTCCTAGATTGTCCTATTTTCTTAAATATTTGAGATGAAGTATGGAGATAATATTAATACTGGCTTACATTTGCAGTGGGTTTTTGTTGTTGGTTTGTCTCTATTTTCATGTATTTTTTAATGGAAACTCTTTGTTTAAGAAAAGTTTAAGGTTCAGAGAAAATTTGATTAAAAGATTGACAGAAAATTCCCATGTACTCCCTGCCCAGTTTTTGTCTTTTAAAATAAAAGGTGCCACTGCTTCATTTCATTTCTTTTTAAAAGCAATCTTCTATGTATTAATGATCAAAGCTAATCAATGGATCCTGTGGTCTACTTAGATAGGTAATTTCATAGATTCACATAGCTCTTACATTAGTATAATATGTGATGTGTGGGTAAAAGCTTAACAAATAACTTAGCATAATTTATGACTCATTTTCATGGTGCAAGCACTCCCACCATGGCTGATTTCAGGTAACCTCCATGGTATCACTGAATGTGGAATTGGAAAGAGATGCTCATCATCTGCTTTAAGAGCCAAAATGGGTCAGATCAGCACCCAGAAATCCAGGGATACTTAGATAAGGGGTCAGCAACATTTTTCTCTAAAAGGCTGCATAATAAGTATCTTAAACTTTTCTGGCCAGACAGTGTCTGGCACAGCTTACCTTTTCCATTACAGAAAAGAAGTTAGAAGCCATATGTAAATGAAAGTCTAGGTGTGTTTTTGGATACTGAATTTTGTATTTCAGTTTCCAAATATCACACAACATTGTGCTTATTTTTTTGCCTTCCAATTACTTAAAATTGCAAATGTAATTTTTATGTTGCAAGACATATAAAATATAAAACTCGGCCATAGTTTTCAGACTCCTGGTCTGTTAGAAAATTGAATAGGGGGCCCTCCCTGGTGGCGCAGTGGGTTAAGCAACGCACTATGAAGCAAACCGCAGCCACTGTAGCATGAGTTTTATCCCTGCTGCCAGCCAGGGAGGAGACTCACATGGCGCAGCACACCTCTCCTGCTATGCCTGCTGCTGCCCTCAGCAGTGTACTTCTGTTGATCTGCCTGTCCTGCTCCCCTCTCTCTGTGGTGAATCCTCTCACCCCCCACACCTCTGGCCTGTACCCCAGTGCTTGTATGCATAAATAAATAAATCTTTAAAAAAAATAAAATGGATTAGACTGGGGAGACTGGACTGAGTGGCATTCCTAACTTGTGCTGAAATAGTGTCTACTTTCCTGTTACACCTGACTCTTATGAACTTTATGTTGTCAGTGTCCATGGCCCCTTTTGGCCTTCAAAAGGCACCAAATCCCAGGACATCTGCTCCCTCTTTCCTATTAATCTCAATCAGCATTTCTAATGCTGAGTTCATAGCTTTCACTACAAAGTTTACAGCAGATGTTGTCCTTGGTGAACATAAGAATTACTTTGTATGCTAAATATGAACATATAAATGCACACATGAAATGAGTAAAACACACATTTCAAAACCAGATTTTACCTCTGTGACTTATAAGCTATTGTTATTTTCTATTATACTCATTTTCCATTACTTTTATTTTAAAAAAATGCTCATGGAATCTCATTTAGTAAGTCAACATCTATAATCTGAAAAAGAAAACAAACAAACAAACAAAAACCCTGATTTAAATAAAGTGATTGATACCATGTTGTGAGTATTCTTTAAACTAGCTTCTCCCTCCAGTTATCATACTCTGCCTCCATGCATCCTGGGCTATTTGTGATTGCTAAAAGAAGCCATTAGTCAAATTAATCCTAAATTATAGAAAGTATGAAAGGTTTTCTTGAGAAATAATTTCTGAGATTTTCTTTTGAAGATTTTATTTATTTTTGCATAGAACTGACATGTAGGCTGGTGGCGGGGGAGTGGTGAGAAAGAGTGGGGAGCAGAATAGGTGGATTTTACTGAAATACACTGCTGAGGGAAGCAGCAGGCAACACAGGAGGTCTGCTGTGCCATGTGGGTCCCCTACCTGGCCAGGGTTCTTGCAGCTGTGCTTTGGATGCTTCACAGCATGATGCTCAACCAGCTGCGTCACCAGGTGGGCCCTGAAAATTGCATATATTTTTACTCATTGTTTAGGCTTCTGTGATTTTTGATCTATTTCTAATCTCTTGTCCAGTAGGAGCTTGGAAATAAGGTTAAGGCAGTAGATGAAACAACCATCCTACCAACATCATCTTATTTAATATTTTATATGAAACAGATTTTTATCTTTCTACATGGGTAACTGGCCATACCCATAAAATATGGGCAAATCAACATATGTTCAGCTTAGAACTATTACATCAGACCATGCATTGTAGCAAAATATTCTATAATCCAATCAGACTCCTCCCTTCACCCTTTTAGTATAAATTATATCTTTCTCTAATGGCCAGCATGGGGAAATGTAACTTCTAATTCAAACCAGGAAATAACTTGAGGAAGCTGTTCATGGTCTCATGGAAGGATTTTTTTTTTTTAAATTGCAGTGTACTGTTTTAGTTTTAAATCATGTTACAGAAAATGCTTCTGATTCGGAACCAGGAAAGTCATGTTCAAATCACATCTTCCCATAAGAACTCCGTGACCTTTAACATATTTATGAAAATATCTTTGTAGATTCACTTTCTTCCTTTCTAGAATCATGATCATATTAGTCTATTTGTGAGGCTGTAGTAAGAATGGACATGTAAATTTCTCTATCGACTTGAAAGCATCATGAAACAGAATAGATCCTCTACACATGGAGAACTATTAAATAATTTTGTCACTTCTCGTTTCACTTTGATTTGGAAGTATATGTAACATCCCTCCACATCTCTGTTTGAGTGATAGTCTCAGTGTCCTTCTCCTGTGAGAGGCAGATTGAGAAGCCTGGGCAGTGTGAATGCCGGTCCTTTGTCTCAGTGCATCCTTTACTGTGTTTGTGTCTGAAATGTACTGATAGTGCAGGGTCTTGATAACTTTGGAGACAGAAATGTCAGCAATAATAGTAACTTAGATATAAAAGCAAAATTTTTAACATTATTTGGACTTACTGCTGGAAGATGCTAAATAAATGCATTTGACACACATCAGCTCTTTTAATTACCACTTTAAAGCTTCACTAGTTCTTTTATCTTTCATATTTAATAAGCTATTATAAGGTTCATATTATCTTCAAATTAAACTTTTCTTCCATTAAAAATGAAACCTTTAAAAATGATTGAAATATTTTAATGCACAGCTGAAAACTCAAAGTGAAAAAGTCAGAGATAATTCTCTTGCCAATTTTTCATATATATACATATATATGTATGTATGTCCATGAGAAGTTGGAAGAAACTCCTTTAAAAATATATATATATATATAGAAGACAAAACATGAACCTGTCACAGAGGAAGGGGTAAATGAAATCCTCTACCTTCCTAAGACATCTGTGTAAAGGAAACAGCTTAAATACACCTAAAATTTGTAGCACCACAGAGTCATATGTCATGAGATTGTAGGTCCCCTTAATGCAAGATTTTATTGTCTGACTTTCAAATATATAATATTGAGTTGATTATGCTAACAGTTCATACATATTATCATCAGTGATTCAGGAAGCGTTTCTATCCTATTTTCTTTATTCCCATATTCTACTTCTATTTCTAGTTACCCAACAGTCACTGCACTATTATGTTTAATGTGAATTTTGAAATGTGAATGTTTTGGTAAACATGTTATTTTTTGCATGTATTTTAATGTACTAAATGGTTTACATAAAGATCTCTAGTATCTTTCCTCATTTTTATTATTAAATACTGTGCTTTAAGAATATCCATGTTGGGTCTCATTGGTGGAACAAGGGGTTAAGTCTCAGCATAATGAAGCTATTAGCAGCTACTGCAGTATGAGTTCAATCCCCTACCAGGGAGGTGACCCACACATAGCTCAGCAGACCTCTCCTGTCTTGCCCGCTGCTCCCCTCAGCAGTGTATTTCAGTCAATATGCTGTTCTGCCTGTTCTGCTCCCCACTCTGTCTCTGGTGAATCCTCTCACCCTCCTTCCACCCCACACCTCTGGCCTATACCCCAGTTCTTGGATGCATAAATAATTTTTTTTTAAAAAAAATACATGTTTATTTGTGTACCCTTTAATCCATTACTTCAACACTCATTGTTTCCCAGATTGCTTCAAACTCTCCAGTGCTATAAATATTGCTGCCATCAACATCTATGTAGTGTCTCTTTGATGATTTCTGCAAGAATTTCCTGGAAAAGTACATTAAGGACTGAACTTCCTGGACCATATGGCATAGTTTTATTTTCTTAGGGAATATTAGAGTGTCTCCTGATTTTTATAATTTACAATCTCAGCAGCAGCAATAGGAAATTCATATAGCTCTTACTTTATTAACACGTTTTCCAACATTTTATTTGTGAGTCATTGAATATGTAATAGGGTATCTTCTTGCCTTTTAATTTGTTTAGTAATGATTTGTTTACTAATGATTTGTGTCTCAGCATTTTTTATTTCCTCCTCTAAAAAATAGTTTACTTTGTTGATTTCAATTATTTTGTTATTTTTTTCTCGTAAGGCTAACTTGTTGATTTTCAGGGATTCTACTTTTTTTTTTACTGTTATTTATTGACTTCAAATATCTTTTTCCAGTCTGTTTTATATAGGCTAGCTTTTTCAGGATCCATATTAAACATTAATTCTTAATTTTATGTAATTTAAATGTTTTACCTTTTGATTTATACTTTTGTAATTTTAAGAAGTGCTTTCTTATGAAAATAAGGAACATTTATAAATATATATAAAAATATAAGATAGGAACATCTGTAACACTTCCTATTAATTTATTTAATAGTGTTACCTTTAATATTTAATGTTTAATTCTTTTGAAACCAATTTTTTAATGTGTTGATATGTAGTGACCCAGTTTTGTTTTTCTCCATGTAAAGGGCTAAATAATCTTACATTATATAATAAACAATTTATCTTTTATTCTTTAATCAGTGCGGTTCCTTTATTGTAAATTGACTTTCTATGTTTTCATATTTCTGTCTCTGAGCTCTTTCTTGTATCCACTGGACTATTATTTCTCTCTGATACTATACCATATCTATTATTTTGACATTGTAAACTTGGTAATATTTTAGTTCATTAGTTTTACAGATATGAAAAGATCATAAGGTCATTGTTCCAAATTTCCATCTAATGCCAAAACCTCCTATAACATCTCTGATAGACCATTTTTAGCCTTTCTTTACATAATGATGGTTTCCATGGTTTCCAATGATCATAAGGTCATTGTTCCAAATTTCCATCTAATGCCAAAACCTCCTATAACATCTCTGATAGACCATTTTTAGCCTTTCTTTACATAATGATGGTTTCCTGTTGTTGACTAGGTATTTTAATGCATGATCTTTACCTTGAAAATGAAATGTATACTCCTGTAACCCTACATTTTCAGCATATTTTGTTTCATCTCATTTTGTTTTCCTCTTCGCTATTGTACTCTTCATAGTCTCTTTTTCTTTAGATTTTAGTTCTCAACTACTGTAATATCTTCAACTACCCTCATGATATCAGACAAATCTCAATTCTAGCTGACCTCTAGTGTGTCTAGCTGACACACTTCATTTGGTCTTTGATCTTTTTAACACAGTGTATGTATACTGGAAAAAAGCACAATTTACATGTGGTCTGGTGAAACTATAATGAAATATAGTCTGTTACATATATACATAAATGTGTAATTCTAGTCTGTACATGTGAATTCATTCAACTCTGCTATGGGTGTTCTTTCTATGACTTACCAAAACTAGGTGCAAAAATATAGAACTCTTGAAAAACAGAAAGATAACTCAAGCATATTGCTGGAATGAATCTTAATCACTTTAAAAAGAGGTAAATAAAACAATATTTAAGTGAAATTATATTTATTCACTACTTCTCTTTCTATGAATTAATTTTCAGAGAACCTAAGCTCATTACTTGTCCAGACATACACAAAAATTGGTAATTTTTATAGTCAAGCACAAAAACTATCATTAAGTACAGTAAATCTGCTGCTTTAACTTATTTCACAGGAGATTTGATTTTCTAGGACCACACCAAGTTCAATTGGCCATAATAATGTCCTGACATGTCTCCTTCCTATTTTTAGGCAAGATTTCCTCACACTTCATTTTGCTCTCAGCATGGAAATATCTGGGAAAATATGAGAAGGATGATTTGCCCCCTCCAGGCAAGAAGGGAGAGAAGTTTAAGAACCAGTGACAAGTTTCATGTGAGGAGAACACAAAGTGCGGAAAATCTTGTCAACCATATGACACACTGCTGCAGGCCTGTCAGCTCACCTTCAGTGTGCTATTAAAGGATTAGTCACATCACATCCTCATGCAAATTCCAGCTGTGTGCCCTTAAATCTAGGGAAAAGGCCCAGCAACAACATGGTGTGTGGTGTTCTTTAAAGAAGTTCATGCAATGAATTTTCTTAGTTATTTTCTCTCCCATAAATTCTTGCTTACACTGCTTGAAAAATAAATACTTTTGCTGCTTAGAGCTTCAACATATTTCCCTAAGCAATTTCTAGTCTACTTTGACAAGCTCTCCTTAGGTTGTATTTGGACATTCTAAGCAATTTAGCTGAATGTATTTCGAATCAGCTTAAAAACCTATTGAGCTTTGTCTGATTGTATGCTAGCATAATTTATCTCATCTTTCAAATCCAAGTTGAAGGTCATGTCTTTAGTATGCTTTCTTCTCTGTTGGGATTAATGTGTTTTTTTTTAATGCTCTCTTTAAAGATAGTTCACAACATGATTATAGTTTTCATTCATTCATTCATCCATCCAGAAAAGATATGAATGCCCATTACAAACCAAACTCTGTACTGGTTACTAAGGGTAAAATAGTCAACAAAAGTTAACCCTTTATTTCAAAGAAGCATACAATTTACCAGCAAAGATAGACATATTAACATATGATTGCATCTTAGTACAGTAAGTACAAGAATGGGCAAAAATGGCATTTTTACAGGGAAGTAATCAAATTGCCTTGGGTTTAGTTCAGTTCAGTATATATAGAGAGATAGTTGATTGGAGTGATGGTGAGAGGAGTTCTCTTGTAATGTAGCTTGCCTTGTACACATTGACTTCTTCCAATAGAGTGCTGTGGCCCTTGATTTTATCTATGAAATTATCCCTGCTGGTAAGGAAATTGATATATCATAAGTGCTCTACAATGTCAGCTACAAGTGTGCATTTTTGTGCCAGGGATTTTGTCAATTCTACTGGAAGTAAAATGACTATATGTTTTATGTATGTACTTGTTTTGATATTTTAGTTATGTAATTTATTACTAGTGTCTAGAATGTTTAATACCAATATTTACAGTACTTCCAGTTTTCATTCTCAGGAACAAAGTCTTGAGTAGATGATTAAAAAGAAAAAGTAATTCTGTGATGGCAACTGTGATGTAGTAGACAATAAGCAACATTAAGTCTCTCAAAGGTGGTTCACCAAAATTTCCTTTTGCCCAAAATAATGAGGTATATCTGGGGAAGTTTCCATAGATTCTGTAATTTAACATCATTCATATGCTCCTAACACACAGGTTGTAGTGTGTTCTATATGACTAGATGAAAGATATGGAGCTTTGAAGCATCAAGATAGATCTACTTAATCACAAACTCTCTAAGCCTGAAGATTAGAGTCCATTTCTTAAGTAATATATGAAGAACAAAATTACATCAAAGTTCTGCCACATAAACATATAGTCATATATCTTTTATTATGCTCTATATCATAATTCCATATGGAGAGTGCTTTGAAGGGATTTTGACATCATCAAAAATATCAGATATGTTAGCAGGACAATTGCTCTAAGAAAATAAACCTTAACTGTCAAAAATTATAGGCTATAATTTACAGAATAATATTAATTTTATGTTACATTATACAGCTCCATGAAAATACATTTTAATACATACCACTATTAACCTTATACCTGCTTCAGACACTAGTTTTATCTGCCTGACTTCTGGAAGCATTTAACTGCTAAACTGCTAAAAAAAAGGTTAGCTAGGAAAAGCAGTCAAACTGATGTGAAACACAAGTTAGAGTGATGGGTACGAATACTTAGTACTCCAAAACAGGCTGAATGAACATAAATAATGGGATAGCTACCTTTATGGTTCATTCATAGTTACGTCAACATCACATTGTAAGGAATGCTGAAAGAAAGTTAAAGTTTGAAATACTATCATTATATATTTACATATATTGCCCACATTTAATTACCTTAACCCAAAAGATATTTTTTCTAATATATCAGAAAGTGTCATTGCACATAACAACATGATCAAAAATTGACATTTAGAATCATGACTATGCAAATTTATAAGACAACCAGAACTGTGGAATGGAAGTATGACACATATTGGCCTGTGAGGAAAGGGAAAAGTCTCAGTAATTTTTAAGGTAAAGCAGTCACCTAAAGGCTTTTCTTTGAAAACAGCTTTTCTATCTTTAATCTGACCTTCTCCATGAGTGTTTGTGTTTAAAACACTTATTGATATCGATAAAGGGCAGAGCTAGTAAATACGCTCTATTTCACAGTATGTCATGTCCATCTAGTGTTTCTGACCTAATCCCAAAGGAATAAGTGTTATTCACAGAACTCAGCATTAGAAAAATAACTGAATTTATCTAGCTCTGCCATCAAAAATGATTCTAAGAGCAAAGAGGATGAATAGTTTGAAGGACAAGTCAGAAACAGAGGAGTGTTTAGAGAATGTTTGCTATTTCTCCCCAAAATAATCCTTCTGTGACAATAGAAATTTAACTTGGCCACTCAAAAAAAAAAACAAAAAACAAAGCAAAACAAAAAGTTTACCAGAAAAAAAAAATAATTCCAGGTTGAGGTAAAGTAACAGAGTCATTTTCTCACCCACACTCTAGGTCTCTGGGGCAATGAATGTTATATTTACTACCTAGGCAAAGATCTTGAACCAAGCAAAGGAAAATCTTTAGTTTTACCTTAGTTTCCTCAATATTTTAGATGAATTGATTTTAACAGGGGAGAGAAAAAAATAAGTGGGGGAAGGAGTGCCTGTCTTTGAATGAAAGCTCAATGAATAATTTTTTCATTTTATATGGTAAGTAACTTATTTCTTCTGGGTCTGTGGTTCTTTCAGAAGAGTGAAAACAGGACCAGTTATGAGAATCAAGTTGATTTGGGACTGGGTGGCTTGATGAAAAAAAAATTATATATGTATATAGATATATATATAGATTTACAGTTTCAAATTTCCCAGGTTAAAATCAGAGAAACATTTGATCCCTGGATATTATATACTTGAGCCATTTTTACCAAATTTTAAATGTTGTCATTTTGTTCTATAGACAATTCTAATAACCTTTGATCTGTTTTCTTAATCTGTTCAACTGCCAGACAAGGAAGGTATGATTATATCCCTGATTTATTGAGGAAAATCTCAGTATCAAATTCTAAGTAACTTGCCCAAGGTTCATACGACTAGTGGTAGACACAGGATTTGAACCAGGGCTTTAATGTTTCAGCTCAGGTGTCTTCCTCACTGGGTGTCTGACTTCCAGCTGTAGTACTTAACAATGCCTTCTGTGTGGCATCTAAAATTCTTAAAAATTTTCCCTACTTAAAATTCATATAATATTGTCGGAACTAGACTCAGTCCTTAGATGTATTTGAAAAATTTCTAAAGTGAAGAGAGAAATCCCTCCTTACCTCTTTTTGGCATTGTTTGATTTCCTTTTTTTTTTTTTTAACATGAGATAATGTTTGTTTCCATCACTGTTTATGGTTTAGATGTATAGGGTCTCTTCCTCCAGTGTGATCAAGTTACAAACAACACCAAAACCCCTAAAGTCCACCATCATAGTCCATTGTGTTCTGACATTTTGTCTTATCAATGAAAAACAAGTTCTACACCCATAGTCTCACACTAAGTATCAGAGAAGGAACCAGGACCAGGTCCCAATACATATCTCAGAATCCCTAATGGTCCCTACTCTATAGCAAGTGATAATTAGTATTAGTTAAGTCTCTCAAGAAATTCCAAACAGACTCCTAAGACTAGTTGCTTTGGCATGTGAACTTTTTGGCATGTCAGCAGTGGCCCTGCAGACTCAGAAGAAATTTCCACCACTCTCTTAACTACCTAAATGAAAATTGAGGGTATTACTCTAATTTTTCCCCTTTTTATCATGAATAGCCTTTCCATCACAGAAACTTGTCTAAATTGCAGGTAAATCTTTGATGAGCATCTGATTTTGATCATATCAGTCAACCTTTCCTCATCCTGGATTGCCCCTCTCAGTCCTTGAAGCTCTCATATCCTGTCCTATTCCATAGCGCAAGTTATTCATTTCCTAATTTTTGCCCAATTGGCTTAGAATCTACAGCTATATAGATATTTTGCATAGATGTAGTTACATTTGTTCTTTTTTCTTACTCATCTTACTTATCATTTCTTACTCATGTTAATTTAATTTTTTTTAAAAAAATATTTATTTATTTATGCATACAAGAGCTTGGGTACAGGCCAGAAGTGCAGGGGGTGAGAGGATCCACCAGAGACAGAGTGGTGAATAGAACAGGTAGACTGACTGAAATACACTGCAGAGGGGAGCAGCGGGCAAACAGGAGAGGTCTGCTCCGCCATGTGTCCCCTCCCTGGCCAGTGGCAGGGATCGAACTTGTGCTGCAGTGGCTGCAGTTTGCTTCATAGTGTGTTGTTTAACCCACTGAGCCACCAGGGAGGGCCTTACTCATGTTAATTTAATAGCTTGATCAGTCAAAGAAGAATCCAGAAGAGTTGATAGGAATTTCCTTTCCATCCTTAACAAGTTTATGGTTTTTCAGGCACTGTAACAATATAATTAACTTCATCTTATATTGCCTCTCAAATGTCATTTTATCTTCACACAAATAGGAATTTTAATGCTTCATTGGAAAACTCCTTTACAAAAAACAAGAGTCATATTTTTAGATCTATCCTTTTTACAGTGCAGTCATCAGATTGGGTACATGATAAACATAGATGGACTAAGTGAAAGTTACCAGGAGACTGAAAATCTGATGCATATAACTTTGCCCTTACATTGCTATTTGAAGAACTTAGCAATTTAGTTGAGATTCAGTTTGATCCTCTGTGTTTCTATACATCTTCTTGCCTTTTCACAAACTACTCTCCTTTTCACCCAAATTATCAAATTTATCTACAATGACTTTTCCAAATTTCAAACCTCTCTCAAAATACTCATAATCTTGACTATGTGGCCAATGTATATGTGACTATATTTTTTAGTAATACAACACTGTATAGTTTCTCACATCTCTAAAAGGACCCAAACTCTGAAATATTGTAATTATAACATTATAGTATTTTAAAAATATGCTATACAATTGAACAGTTTTATATAGATTCCTATATCTTCATTGACAGTAAAGTATTTATTTGCACTATTGACTTTTGCTTGACTTGCTTGTACCTTGAGGAAAAATAGTCTGACGGGTAGGACTAAAATACATTCATTTTATTAAATGAAATGTGAAGTGAATTGAGTTTGAACTTAAAATATTAAGTAATAACAGCAATGTGAAGAAAGCACGTTGTCATTGTTAGTGGAGAATTGTATTGATGTATGTATTAAAAAGTAATACACGTTTTTTTCTCTAAGATTTTCTTTAAAGATCAACCTTGTGAAAATGATCTTAAAAGCACACTTTGGATTTTCTTTGTTACTCATATTTTTTTACCTTTACAGGTCTTTCAGAAAGTACCAATTTATTTTAAAGTCTTAATAAATATTTCACAGAGTGAAATCTTTTTCTTTGACACAATGAATTATCAAAGCACCTTTCCTTCCTGAGGCAGCAACTTTGAGCTGTGACTGACAATAGATCTGGGGGCTACTGCCCAAGTTAAGATTAGATCAACACCATGGGGATCCCTTTTCATGTTTGTACCTCTTCAATCAGCATAAGCAATACACAAATTCCTTCATTCTAAGGGTGAACTTTTTCTCAGTGGAATGAATAGCCCTAATCATTATATTTGACTTCCACTAATTCAAAATGCAACGTACAGCTGTGCAGTTGGAAATGGTACCTGGATGTATATTTATCTGATTTTTTCTTTCAGTTATTTTGCTTCCAAAAATATCCCAAAACCACAGTAAATGGTCCATATATAGAAATAGATATGATATATTTCCCAGTTATTTTTTTCTCTATTTTTAATTGGTTAAAACACTGTAGGATCATACATACTCAGATACATGGCCTCATACCTCACCCAACACCAAGGCACCCTACCGTCTACCTTTTAGTTTGCCCTCCTCCCTGTACTCCTTGTACTCTCATTCCACAGTCACGTTTCTAGAAATTGTTAGATCATCTGGTAAATCTATTTGTAAAATTTTTCATAGGGGCCGGATTAGTCTGGAGTCCAACAACAGTGTGTGAGGTCTCTCTTGTTCTCCACACCCTTTCTAATACTTCATTTATGTTATTTTTGACAAGGGCTATTGACACAGGTATGAGGTGAGATCTCATTGTGGTTTTCATTTGTACTCCTTGATAAGTGATGTCCATAGCTTAAAAAATATGAAATTAAATATTTAAGATAAAAATGTAGCCTGTTTAACACAAGTTATATATATTATACATATTCTTATGGATTATATATACATTCCATGTGTATTTGTGGTAATTCAAAAGATTTCCCTATAAGACACTGAGGATGGTTATGACACAGTGGTTGAGTTCAGTCTTACATTATACTTCCATGTGCTTGAATTCTGTCTGTCACTTACTATGTGACCTTGGACAAGTCATTTAAGTTTTCTCTGTCTCATTTTACTTATATGCAACAGTGTCTAATACATTGACAAGGGAGAAAAATTTAATGAGGTTATTCATAGAGGAACTTAACCCTGTTTTTGACACATAATGGGTGTTTCATTCATATTAGCATTATCATTTATGCAGTAGTCTAAGGTACACAGACACCAAAAATTTGCCTAAAAATGACTCACACTTTTTAAGAAAGAAATAATAATTTATTTTCATGACATTTTACCCTGACTTATATCTTTGAGCGTTTTATTTTTTTTTCCATTGAGATGTAAGAGGCAAAATAATATCATTTCCTAAGAGTAGAAAGTAATTAGAATATAACTAAAATGGCTTTGTCAACAGAAATTTTCCTAAGCATTCAATATACTTTAAGTATTAGATAGCTTCTAATTTATTATTTCAATGTTCTGTGGCCAGCCAAACAGAAGTGTCTTTAAAGAAAAAATGTGAGAGTGGGTAGTTTCCAAAAAAAAAAAAAAAATGTGCAATTGGGCTGAGGTAATCTGTCTCTGATTTAGCTAATGTAGCATTAGGCTCTGATAAGACAGATAGTAGCTATCTCAGTTATTTCTGATCTTTGGATGATTCCTTGCTGTAGAAGAATTAATACATTGAAGATAGGGACATTTTCTAAAGCTTGGCCCATTGTTCTGCCCGATCTTCACTCTGGCCATTCAGGTGATGAACATTTGGAAGCAAAAGAGGATGTATGAAATTGACATGAAGAATGGGGTTAATGAACCATAAAGGTGCGTAATACAAATCAACCATTTCAGCAAAGTAGAATTTGCATCTTTTGCTCCATAAATAATGGGTTTACTCTCCAGAAATTATCCAACTTTTAAAAATTTAATTAATTTGAATTGTTAAGTAGATTGTAGGTATTTACATCTCTGCTGCAAGCTGGTTGGAAGTTAATTAACAGCAGACATTCTGGGAAAGGAGAATTTTTTCAGTACCAAGATATTCTTATACATTTACAGATATCTTAGTAATTTTAACTAAGGTATAAATCATTCCTTTATATAATCCTATCTTCAAGTCATTCGCTACCATAATTTTCTGCACAATGATTCAGACATTATTCAGAGCACCTAGTGATATCATAATTACTTGTAAATGACAACTTTTTAGAAGAAAAAAGTATATTAATAGTATATTGAAAAGTAAACACTTAAGGAGAAGAGCTGAAAGTGTGTTTAAGTAAGAACCTCTTCTTCCTTTTGGATAAAATTATTCCCAAATTTTCTTCTATGAGAATTATTATATCCAAAGTCACACTTTTATTTTCTGAATGAAGATATTAAGGATGCATAAGGGGGTAAGAGAATGAATCTGTTTGCCAGAAAATAGCCCTAAAACTATGACTACTTTCTGGCATGAATGACTACCCCCCCCCCAGGTAAAAAAATAGCCACCCAGCTAGGTAGGTTAATCTACATACACTCCACTCAAAGAAACATATACTATTTTATCCTAAATTAATTATGTAAAGACTGGCTTCCAAGCCAATGGCAATCACAAATTAGGTTTTAAGAAAAGTCTCAATCATTTGCCCTCACCCTCATGTCTAGAGAGTGTGTTTCTAATTTGTAAAGCCTTAGGTAAGTGAGGTAATTTCTGTTCATAGGGACACATCTGAGTTTATGCCACAGGAGCAGGTTCCCACAAAGGTGAACACTTGCCCTTCACTGTGTAATGCTCAAATGTAACTGCCTTTTTCCATCTGCAAATCCTTTCTCTCCCCACGCCTGTTCTCAGAGAAATGTTACTAAAGTTTCAAGCATAACTGCTTGTAATAGAGCTGTCTTGGAATAAACCAAAAAGCCTTTTATCCTGCTACTGGCAAGCATGTCACATTTTCTTAGGCTCAGAATAACTATCTTTCAACCACAGTCCATCAGTTCTTAAAAATGAAAGAAAAAATTACTACCTATGGATTTAGCTTATGTTATGAGTCATGCTGGTAAAAGTTTAAGAATCTCTATCTTCAGTATTAAAGACTATATTAAAAATATTTTTTAAAATGATAAAAAACTATAAATGTATAAAATTGTTGATTATTCTTTGACAGGATATTATAATATTTATCTCTGAAGAAAAAAATCTTCAGAAATAAAAAAGTATCTAATAAAGAGAATTTTTCATAGATGTTTTTCAGAGGTTCTAGTGTGATACACATGTATTGAAACACAGTAATAAACTGTCAATGTATTCATATATTAATATTACTGTTAGGATGGGATTTCTATAGTTTTCCAGTCATGTTTTGTGTCCTTGTAAAATGAATCATAATTCAAAAAACCAGTGACAAGTGGGATTTACACCATATACACAAGGGTAGTTTGACATCTCAAAAGCAATCAATCAGTGCAATTCAGTACATTGATAAAAAGAAAGATAAAACAATATGGTCATATATAGAGAGATGCCAAGAAAAGTATTCCAAAAAATTCGACATTAATTTATGGTGAAACACACAAAAAATGGGGATAAATGAACATACCAAAATATAGTAAAGGCTATATTTAATAAACCCACAGAAAACATCAGTCTTGTTGATGAAAAATTGAAAGCTTTCACACTTGTATTTGGTAAAGGACAAGAATGTCCACTTTTATGACTATTCAATATACTACTAGAAGACCTAACTAGGGCAATTAGACAAGAGAAGATATAAAAAACATTCCAACTTTTAATGATAAAGAAAATCTCTCATTATTTTCAGAACATGATAACATGCAGAGAGATCCACAGACTCCACTGTAAAAACGAGGGACTGAGGTGATGGTGCACTGGTGAGATGGTGATGGGGAATACATGGGGATTACAATTAATGGCAAGTATATGTAAATTTTAAAATATTTTAATAAAAAAATAAATCAAATCCGTGAATAAAGGAAAAAAAAAAACTGAAACAATGAACCAGTTCATCAAAGCGGCAGGTAATAAAATCAATGCACAAAAATCAACCACATTCCTATATGCAAACCATGAGTTAGAAGAGGAATAAATTAAGAAAATGATCCCATTCAGTTACACCAAAATAAAATAAATACCTACTAGCAAACCTAATAAAGAAGGTGAAGAAAAATATATTATCCCAAACAAAAAAAGAAGATATAAAGAAATGGGGAGATAATTCCTGCTAATGTATTGAAATAATTAACATTGTCAATTAAGCACCTGTCCCAACCAAAACAATATACAGATTCTCACAAAAACATAGGCAAAACATTCCATGACATAGCCTCAGAGAGGTCTTGCTGATTCATCACCAAGAGTGAAGAAAACAAAATAGAGTATAAACAATTGGGACTGTATCAAACTAGAAAAGCTTCTGCACAGAAAACAAAACAAAACAAACCCCAATAACTAAAACAAAAAGATGCCACACTGAATGGAAGAAAATATTTCCATACCATAGATTTGATAAGGGGCTAATATCTAAAACCTATAAGCATCACACAACTCAACAAAGAAAACAAACAAACAAACAAATCAAATAACTCAATCACATAATGACCATAAGAGAAAAATAGGTTCTTCTCCAAAGAAAACAAACATATGTCCTACTGACACAAGAAAAATGCTCATCATTGCTTATCATCAGGAAAATGAAAATCAAAACCACAATAGGATACCACCTACCTTCAAGAATGGCTCTGTAGTGGCAGCAAGCACTGGGCAAGTTCTCTATGAACCCGGGCAGACAGATAAAGGAGAACCTTGGAGCCCTCGGTGGCTTCTTCAGGTTTTAATGATTTTTCTACACCATTTGTAGTCATGCAACCAGGTACAGTGAAGGCAAAGGGACCAGGAGCCAGGAGGCTGGCATTTCCCCTAGTCCCCAAGGAATTTGTAAGTTTTCTCTCTTGGTCTCTCCCTCTCACAGCCATTCTCGTTCTCTCATAGCCATTCTCTGCTGCCTCTATAGGCTCAGCCTCCAGGCTCAGGTGTGTCCATTTATGCACACCTAAACCATACTCCAGGTTTCCACAATCAGGCATGAGTAAGCATCCTGAGCTCATGCTCCCAATTACTTCTTGCATTCAAGGCCTTAGGTGATATCCACAGAGAGGGCAGCATGAAATCCTATCACTTGCCTTACCAGTCCCTATCTAAAGTCCCTATCTTTACCAGGAATAAGCCCTGGTAAAGAAGTGGAGAAAAAGGAACTCTGCTATACTGCTGATGGGAATTTAGAGTGGCACAACCCTATGGAAAAGAGTATGAAAGTTTCTTAAAAGACTACAAATAGATCTGCCATGTGATCCAGCAATTCCATCCTAGGTATCTACCTGAAAAACACAAAAAGTGCTAATTCGAAATAAAACTTGAACTCCCATGTTCACTGCAGCACTGTTTACAATATCCAAGCTATAGAAACAACCTAAGTGCCTAAAAACATATGAGTTGATCAGGAAGATATGGTGTATATATACAATGGAATACTATGCAGCCATAAAAAGATACATTCTTGTCATTCAGTAGCATGGATATAGCTGGAAAGGATTATGCTAAATAAATCGGAATGAGAAAGACAGTGGATGGTGTCACTTATATGTAGAATAAAGAAATAACAAATAATTGGATAAAGTCAAATTAAAAAATTAAACTTTGAAAGCTGAACTGAGAAAGTGGGGGAGGTTGGAGAGAAGGGGAGACTAAAAACAAAGTGGGGAGGCTTGGGCCATGGTGGTGAAGTATGGTACTTTGTAGATGGAGGTGTTCTGAGGCAACAACATCTGAAAAGGGGGACACTACACTTACAAAATGTAAACAATATTGCAAATCAAATTCTGCCTCAATAAGAGTATAATAAAATAAATTAAAACACAAAAACCATTAACTTTCTTTTTCATTCATGTCTGAAATTATGTAGTAACATGTTACATTAAAATAAATTTTGAATTAATGTATATTTAATAACTACACGTGGAAGATTCAAGTTTTCATATATGCATCTTGATATATTCCCCTTCTCAATATTGTTTAAAATATTTGCACCCCTGGGTATTTATGTTAATTCTCTAGTGATAAAATAAGGTAAAAGAATTAAAACATTTGATATCTATAAGCCAGATAAAAGTTACCTAGGCTTATCAAGACATAAATTTTAATATTTTTTAAAACTTTTATGTTATTTTTGATTGAATGAGAAAAAGAGTGCACGCCACCCTGATTGCTGACCTCTGAGACACCTATGTGTCCACCATTTCTGAAAAGGGCACTGAGATGAATTTCTTGCAAGCCTTGAACAGCCAGGTCACCTTACCCAGTGTTCCATGATTGCCACAGGGAAGCCTTCAATCATCTCAGATGACAAGCATTTGACTCCATTTAGCAGTAACACAATCTTTTTCAGATTTCCTTCTTTCACATACTCTTCTCTGACTTCGCCGTTGTCTATCATCACAAACTCTCATAATCATAATCACTGTACAATCGAAGGGCGTTATCCTGACTTTAACAAATAACTATTCTCGAATCAAAGCATTCCTTCCCACTTTGTTGTTGCAGGCTATCCGTGCAATAGCCTCAGTGTTGAGGCATGTAATTGACCTTTTCCTCATTTCTGACTTTCATATTGCTAATTTTTCTATTGTCATGGAAAAACCTGTATTTTGAGGTTTTAGATTGTCAATTTTTCGTTAGATTATATGCGATGTAAACATATCAATGGCAGAAACATCTACATGATTAAATTTTTATTTTATTATTGTGTAATTTTCTTCATATTGTCTTTTTAATAATATACATGTGTTATTTTACCACCCAAAACCTATTTTCCATTTCTTTTCTCAACTTAATGCAGATGTGATTACACATATAATAGTGTATAAGTTTAAAGTGCACATGTTGAATTAATAAACATATTGCAAAATGATAACACCATAACATTAGCTAACAACTCCATCATGACACACAATTACCATAATTTTTATGTTGAACACATTAAAAATATAGTCTGTTACTTCTGTTATTGTACACATGTTTATGTAGTATTACTATTGTCACCTGTACTGTATATTAGAGGTCCAGACTTATCATCTTATAACTGGAAGTTTGTACTCATTGATCAATAGCTCTCCATTTTGTCATCATATAGACTTTATTATCTGTTACTCTACTCTCTATTTCTATGAGTCTGACTTTTAGATTCTACATATAAATAAAATTACACAGTATTTGTCTTTCTTTGCCTAATTTAGCTCACTTAACATATAGTCCTTATGCTGTTGCAAATTTCAAGACTTCCTTCTTTCTCACTGCTAAAATTATTTTATTGTGTATCTAAATCTACATTTGTCTGTCTCATTATCTATATTTATCACCTCTCAATATGTAAATATACACGCACATATATAGACACATATTTCTGTTATCTATATTTATCTATCATCTCTCCTCTCTCTATATATGTATATATATATATGTATATCCACTTGTTCACTGATGGACACTAAGCTTGTTTCCATACCTTGACTATGATGAATAACACTGCAGTGAATCTGGGAGTGAAGATATCCCTTCAAGATCCTGTTTTTCATTTCTTTTTTATGTAAACCCAGAAGAAGGTTTGCTGGATCATATGGTGATTCTATCTTTAATTTTTCCCATCAGTAGTGCACAAAAGTTTTCTTTTCTTCTTCAGTGACACTTATTATAGCTTGTCTTTTTATTATAATTTTAACAGTAGTGAGATAGTAGTTCACTATGGTTTGATTTGCATTTCTCTGATGAGAAGTGATGTTGAGACTTTTCCTGTTTCTGTTGGCCATTTATATTTCTTCTTTGAGAAAATGTCTATTCAGTATCTCTGCCCATTATTTAATTGGGATATTTTTTTTCTGAGTTGCATGGGTTCTGTATATTTTTTGTATGTTAACCCTTTACCACAATATGATTTGATTTTTATTCATTGTATTCAAACAGTATGTGTGTCCTTGAACAAAGTAATAATGAGATCAGTAAACCAGAAAAGAAACCCTAAAAATAGGAGAAAACAATTGACAATGATTGATTTTTTTCTTTACTATTGTTTGCAATTTGATTTTAGAGCACTTCATTAATAATTTTTGTAAACAGGCTCAAAAGGTGGTTTTCTGCAAATCATTGGAAAAATGAAAATTGGATGTTATAACTAGTTTCCATGAATTATATCACACATATGAGTAGGGAACCAAGAATTGATAAAACTCCTCGGTGCAGGTCATTAGTTAAGCAGAGGCACATAACTAGAAAAGTCACTTACTATTTTTTAGGGAAGAATGGTCTCTTAATGATTGGTACAACCAATGGGACACAATGAGAAACATTTTTACTTTCATTTTATAAAAGCAGGGAAAAGGAATCTTTAAGAGCTGTCACTGACAAAATTAAAACTCATGGTTACTCAGAAATAGTTTTTAGCATAATTATTAAATAGAAAGAGAAGTCCATTAACTCACAAAAAGGTGGGCTAAATCCAAACAGATTACTTCACAAACACAATTTACCTTAAGTCTCAAAAGAACAAAGGCAATTTTGTTAGATGAACTATCATTTCTCTCAGGATTATTTTTTTAATTGCTTCTGGTTTGACAGATAAATAGGGTCAAATAAATAAAGCAGTGATGGATTTTTTTATTAGACCTCATAACTGCAAACAATAAATGTTTTAAACTGAAACTGAACCATAGTAGCTGTATGAGAGTTCAGTGCATTCATCTTATCAAAGCGTGTTTAGTGGGTTCCTAGGACATATTTTAATTTTTTATGCAAAAATACTTTCAGCCTAGTTCTAGTAAATTTAATTCAAATGAAAGCAGTAAGCCTATATTAACTACTTCCTTTTACAAAGTACAGTTGTAGATGAAATATGGAATATGAAGATACTAAGTCTTGACAGCTTGCCTCTAAGGAATCACAATCTAGTGTGGGAGAAAAAAGCTTAAAGTAATTAACCATAAAGTAAGACATACTGTATTAAGTGCTTTAATGTAGATACTGTATGACAAGAGAATTGAACAAAAAGAAGTATTAATTCTAACTAAGGAAGGTAAAAGATGATTTTTGGTCTAATTCTTTTTGGAAAAATCTTAGATTTTGATAGATAAAGGAGAGGTGAAACTTAGGGACATAAAAAAGTGACCATGCCTGATATAACTTGATCATAGAATATTTTGGTAGAGAGTGGAGCGCTGGAAAAGATCTACAATACAATGAGAATTGAGGCTGGAATGTGAGGTTGAAATTAGTTCGTGTAGGAATTTGGAAGTGTTGGGAGTTGGGGACCCTACCTTCAAATAGCTTTCCAAGCCAGGTTGTGGTAGAATCTGACCTGCATTTGGGAAGATGGGTTGAGGAAGAGATTAATAGATTAGAGAGGCAAGAAATTCAAACTGAAGAGATCATTTGACAAATTAACACTAAAGCAAACAAAATTGTAGATGTGAACCACAGTCACAGCAAAGAAAATATAAATTATGGGTATAATCACTGGCACCTGTTCTTATGGAATGTAGGTGGCGAGGGTGAAACCAGGGTCAAAAATCACTTTGGAAGGAAAAGGATGCATTTAAATAAGATATCATCTAAGAAGTTTTGGAAAAGTCAAGGCAAAAATAATTCTTTTTTATGTAACAAGTAATAAAAGTTTGGCTAAAGTTTGGAATGTTCATGGTTTCAGAGATCAAGAAGATCATCTAATTCAGCAAGTCTTATCTCTGGCTGAAACTTTGAATCGGATTAGGAATGACTGTTGGGACAGGAACTTGGTGCTGTTTTGCAGGGGAAGATGAAGGACACCATAGTTGCAGAACAGATTTGCAAGGCAAGACTCTGCTACTTGAGCAGAAGTTCTTGTGCCATTTATTGAAAGCATACAGGCTAGTAAAAGCTGATCATGCGACAATAGTATTAGGAATAAAGTCCAGAGGTAGGGATTGGAATGAGGGACAAAGTTTTATGAAGAAGAGTGAAGGGGGCATAATAACCATAAATCAAGAGACATTATATAAGCAAAGTATTTGATGTTATCACAGGCAGAGTTATCCCAAGACCACCATGGAGACAGTCATCTAATGAAGTCAACAGCAGCCTAAGCATTCCCTCATGATACAGACTCATGATACAGACTATTCTCCATCAGTAGTTAAGGAATGTTCTGCCATGGTTACAGATAGCAAATATGCCACAGTTGCCCAAGAGTGCTTAGCTACTGCCAGCTCATCGGAACCCACAAACAATATTTTAAAAAATTTCATATCTTAACCCCAGTGTAAGAGATTTGGATTTAAGTGGTCTGATCAGACATTCTTCTGTTCTATTATTTTTTGTGTGATATTAACATATAGCCAAGTTTAAATCTCTAAAATAACCTGTGTCATTTTATTCAAAAGTTATCATAATAGTCAATGAGATTTCAATCATATTATGCTCCTGGTTTTCTTCTCCCCAATTATCTGACTTTCCTTCTCTCCACACACACAGACACACACACAAAATGGATACATACTTATATGGATAGTGATATATATATATATCACTATAGTGATATATATAGTGATATATATATCAATAAGTTATATGCCAGCTATTTTTTAACATTTGGTAATAAAAAATGACTACAAAATGACAGCTATTAAATGTCTTTGGAATAACCATAGTTCATGGCTTTAAACAAAACATCTTTATGCCTAACTTTAAAATTATGCCCCTAGTCTAGAATTCTCCTAATTCTCTTTGATGCATTTCTAATTTACTTTATAGATGTCTTTTCCTGGATTCCTTCCCTGCTGTCACCACAAATTCAGTATTTCTAAATTAAAATTTACTTTCCCTCCAAATCATGGTCACTATTGTACAAATCTAACATACATCTTAATCATGGAAAACCATCCATCTACTTTTTTGGCATTCTCCCTCAAAGCTACAATTTTAATGTGATATTTTCTTCAAATACTAAGTTACTAAATTTAGATTGGAGTGTACACAAAAGTCAGAGACTGACTGTTTCTGTTCCTCATGTTCTATTTTCCAATGATGAACACAAAGTTTGGTTTAGAAGAGTAAGTTGAAAATGACAGAAGAGAAAAAATTGTGCTAATAACAATGCATGCTTCCCAATTTTGGTTTAACTTCTTTGTACTTAGCTTCCATATTAGGGCCTCCTTGGTGGCACAAGGGGTTAAGCAACTTCTTTGTACTTAGCTTCCATATTAGGGCCTCCTTGGTGGCACAAGGGGTTAAGCACCACACTATGGAGCATCAGCTGCATAAGTTTGATCCTCGTCCAGGGAGGTAACCCACATGGCGCAGCAGACCTCTCCTGCCTTGCCCGCTGCTACCCTCAGCAGTGTATTTCAATCTGCCTGTTCTGCTCCCCACTCTATTTCCAGTGAATCCTCCCGCCTCCAAACTTCTGGCCTACACCCAAGTTTTTGTATGCAGAAATAAATAAGATCTTTAAAAAGAACAAAAACTTCCACATTAATGAAATAAAGACAGTCATGGTTATTATGGCTAAATAAGAAAAATATAGAACCATAGCACTTATTAACTGTTATTATTCCTTCTAATAGTCCAAAATTTCACATTTAACATACAGTTAACTGATGACTGTTACAAAAGAATCAAGCAGAGGTTATGAATATTTAGAGAAAAACTATCAGTTATGAATAAATTTGTATAAGAATCATGATCAAAAATGCATTTACTGCAATATTTGCAAGTAATACTATTTTAAGGGAGCAGGTGGTTCAGGGAAAATAGATGTTCCAGAGCAATCCTAGAGGATTTGTCAATTGTCTTGATTAATTGCTGCTTTTGAAGTGAAAGTAAGAACATCACAAAACCATGAACAAACACCAGACTTCCAAATAAGTTTACAGCCAGCATAACTCCTTGCCAGCCAAGGTACTCAGCTATAAAGTGGAGGTACTTACTTGCCTTCTAAAGTCATCAAAGAGTTTAGCAGACCAGCAAATGATAACAATAAACAGTTAACCATGCATGAAACAAGAAATCAGAATTTTCTACTTATATGCATACTAAGGAGGGATGCCAGTCAATGATCTTTGAAAAAAAAAAAAAAAAAAAGACTGAGAAAACGGCAAAGTGGCATTTAGAATCATCATCAATACCTAGGGAAACATGCCCAGTGTTTTACAGAGTAGAGGGAAGCTTAGGCTCTTGGAAGCTGTGGAAAATGAGCTCTCTGCTGTAAGCAGGTCAATTAACCCAAAACAGATTTTAGCTGCAAATGAGATGTGCCTTTAGGCAAAAACTTTCCTGATGTGTTCTTGTTAGGAATTTTTTCCACAAATTTGAGTTGCCTCGGTGCAACTGCTTCCCTTGGTAAAAGGATTCTAAAGGATGCAATTTTATTCTGAGTTCCAACTGGACTGAGAATGCCAAAATGATTTAGAAAAGTGGTGCTGGAGAAAAGACACCTTGCTAACGTGAGAAGGTAGTGTGGGTGTGGCTCTTAGTTCCTGCAGATTCCTCATTTTGCTCACAGTTCAATTATTTACTAAAAGTGAGAAACACAATCATGTGTTTTAGCCCTTGATTAAAGAGAAGATAATGTTTTGTTGGAAAAGTCAGCTGCATAGTTTCAGTGTGAATGTGGCTGCCTCTGCTGAAAGGTTTTGATTTGGCTAATCACAGAGGTCTTTCTCGAATACTAACTAAGGATTCCAAGCAGAACAAATTCACTCCTGATGAAGTCTTGCAGCTGACAACGTGGAATAATTTGAATCACAGACCTGTAATATTTGATCAGGAGTGAATTAAATGATTCTCTAGAAGTGACTTGGCAAACCTGTTTTGCCCAAAGCATTTCGCTGAACCTGAGTAACCAGTGGAGAACCTTTCTCATCTACCATCTTGCTTATGTTCCTGCTGAAAACAGGGATTCTGAGGATCATACCATAGAGAATAGACTTGTTTGCTTGATTCGAACTTAAAGATATGATTCAATATTCATGCTTTCTATACATTAATATTTATAGCTCTATCATTTATAAAGATGTCCATACCATTTTAGGATCTGTTTATGCTCAGATCACCTCTTGGAGGGTGATGATTATTGAAATATATTTTTTTATGTTTCTCCTGTACTTTACACCTCATAGAGTTTAAAATGCACAAACTATTGAAGGAACATTGGAAACTAGCATAAAGCCATCATCCCCAACCTTGAACTACACCGACTTTAAAGTAGAAATTTTCTTGAAGTGGCCTTGTTGAAATGTATTGAATAATTCACTTCTGTTTTCTAGTTTACAGATGAAGTACTGTTAGCTTAGCCCTTTTTAGTCAGTGTGGCTATGAAAAGATGGAGCCAAAGAAGGTAGAGAGATTCCTCAAGTTCCAGTCTAGTGACTATAAATTCTGCTGGTGAAATGAAGCCTTTTGTATCATAGTGATAAAGGAATTTCTTTTGTACTTTACAAGAAAATGTTAGAAATCAATATTAGAATATTTTACTGCAAAAAAGGAAAACATATGAAGTATTTTTAAAATGTTCGTCTGCTGTTTATCTTATATTTAAGGCATCATGAGGAAAATTTCTGAAAATGACATATAGGGTGCAACTCATCAGATTTTAGAATGTGTATGGTAGTGGTAAGGATATAACAAGAGGCCTGAACAGACAGATTACAAGAAAAGAGATTGAAATTATAATCACATTTTCCAAAAAGACTCACAGAAGTACAGGACCAGATGGCTTCACTAGAGAGTTGTGCCCAACATTCAAAGATGGACTAATACCTATCCTTCTCATACTATTAAGATAAATTCAAAGATAGGGAATACTACCAAACACACTCATGAGGACATTACTCTCATATCAAAATTGAAGACAAAACATAAAACTAAAAACCACTATCTCTGATGACCATAAAATCTTTAACAAAATCTTTGCAAACTGACTTCAACAATACAATGACAGGGTCATACATCATGACCAGGTGGGAATTTTTCCAGGGACAGTATGGTTCAATATTTGAAACTAAATCAGTGTAAATTACCACAATCAACAAAATGTAAGAAGGAAGTCACATGATGTTATCACAGGTGTCAAGAAAAGCATTTGATTGTTCTTAGCATCCATTTATAATAAAAACACCAAAAATGGGCATAGATAGAATATAACTAAACATAATAAAAACCAGATGTGACAAATCCTCAGCTAATATTACTCTCAATGTTGAAAAATGGAAACTTTACCACCAAGATCTTATATAAGACAGGGAATTTCACTCAGACTACTACTATACACATAGTATTGGAAGCACTAGCTAGAACAACAAGGTAAGAGAGTGATATAAAGGGAATCTAAATTGGGAATGAAGAAGTAAAATTATCATTATTTGCTAACAATATGATATACATAGAAAACACTGAAGACTCAACACAAACAGACTAGTTGAAGTAATAAATCAGTTCAATAAAGTGGCAGATTACAAATTCAATTTACAAAGATCAGTTGCATTACTGCATGCAAACAATGAGGTAGAAGAGGAAGAAATCAAATAAACAATGCCAGTCATAATTGCATCACAAATAATTAATTACCAAGGAGAACACTTAAAATATGTGAAAGACTTGCAAAAAGGAAACTATAAGTCATTGTTAAAAGAAATAGAATAAGACACAATGAAAAAATTAACATTGTTAAAATGACCATCTTACCCAAAGAAATATCTAATCATTATCAATGTGTCAATGGCATTCTTCAAGGAAATAAAGCAAACAATGCTCAATTTCATATGAAACAACAAAAGACTGCAAACAGCTACATTAATCCTAACAAAGAAGTGGAAGAATGGTGGCAGCAGACTCCCAGATTCAAACAATGCTACAAAGCTTTAATAGTCAAAACAATAGGGTACTGGAGCAAAATCAGTCACACTGGAATAGAATTGAGAGCCCAGAAATAAATGCACATCTATATTAATAGTCAATCTAAGGAGCCAAAGTATAAATTGGAGAAAGAAAACCTCTTCAATAAATGGTCTGTGGAAATTTAACAGCCACATGCAAAAGAATGATTCTATAGTACTATTTCACATCATATATAAAAATTAATTCAAAGTGAATAAAAGTCTTGCACATAAACCCTGAAATCATAACAGATATGGAAGAACACTTAAGTACATTCCTCCATGAGATAGACTTCAGTGATTCCTTTGTAGCTTCAACTCCAACAGCAAGAAAAAAAAAGGAAAAATAAGCAATGAAATTGAAAATAAGCATGAAACTAAAAATTTCTATACAGTGGTAGAAATTATCAATAAAATAAAAAGCCACATTACTGGATGAGAAGAATATTTGTATACCACATACAAAACAAATAACCTATATATATATATATACACAAATAACTATCATACTGCAACAATAAGAAAACAAGGAACCTAATTTAAAAATGAGCAAAAGAGCTAAATAGGCACTTCTGTAAAGAAGATATAATAGATGGGCAATGGGCACAAGAAAACATGTTCATTATCACGTTTAGTGAGGGAAATGCAAATCGAAACCACAATGAGATATCATCTCAGACCTGTGAAAATGACCCATATCCAAAAGACTGGCAACAAGTATTGGTGAAGTTATGGGGAAAAAAAAAGTGGGTGTACTGTTTGTGGGAATATATATTGGTGAAATAACTAGGAAAACAGTATGGAGTTTCTCAAAATATTAAAAATAGCCTACCATATGACCCAATAATTCCATGCATAGGTATCAACCCAAAGAATGTAAAATGCTAATTGAAGGAATATATGCACTCTTGTGTTCACTGTAGCACTATTTACAGTAGTCAAGTTATGGAAACAACGTAAGAGCCCAAAGACAGATGAGTAGATTAGAGATATATGCTACAAATACACAATAAGATATGACACAGTTAAAAAAACAAAAAGTTAAGGCCTGATTTTTGTGACAACATGGATGGAACTGAAAGAGATTATGCTAAGCAAAATAAAACTGGATGATAAAGGCAAATAATGCATGGTGTAATTTTTATGTGTAAATTAGAAGTCTAATTATAGAATCTATGTTACCAAAGAAGGAGGGAAAAGGGGAAAAGCAAAGTGGAGAGGGGGCCCAATGGAGTATGGTGGAGGACTATGGGTGCCCATGTGATGGGTGTGGTGTTGTAACATAGCTCTGAAAGGTGTGATCCTATACCTTTAAACCATAGTTATAAACCAACGCTACTGCAGTTAAAAAGAACAAAAAATAGAACAAAATAATAAATAGACACCAATCCTATTAAAAAAAGAAAAAAAAAAACTCTCTTCCTTCTAGTACCACGCTGTTTTACTTAATTTTTCTCTCAAGGACATTCCTTCTTCATTTATTGTTTTCTCACCTCTTCCCCTTCTTACTATAAAAATAGTTGCTTCTGTCACGTTTCCACTCTATTTCTTTGGTTTTGATCTAATGATTTTCATATATTTCTATTACTTCAAATTTTACCACTAAATTGAAAACTGCTGTACCCATTGTTTTAGCAGCAGACCTTTCTTGTGATTCCAGTTCCAATTGCAGCTTCCCATTCATAAATTCCATATATATATCTTATTTTTCTGACATCCAGACCTTTGTGATCATGCTGGGCTTAGAGAATTTAATGCATTTGCTTTCAGATTGTCCTCCCAAATACCAACCATATTTCAAGTTAAAAAGAATACTAAAGACTAAAGTCATTGTGTAAAACACTTGCAGTTCATTTAGCACCAAGTAAGCTTTCAGAAAGAGAAAGTAATTGTGTTCATCTTATTATCTTAAAAAATAACTTAGAGATGATTTGAAAGTTTTATGGGGACACTTTATTTGGGAGGTTTTATGTTAATTGCCTGTAATTAGTGTAAACAAAAAACCTAGAAGTTATGTTATAACATAACATAACATTTTTGAGCAATGAGCAAGTTGTGTCCAATTAAAGAGTTGGAGTAGAGCATAGAAAAAGAATAGTATGAGAAGGTGATTGTAAATTTGGCTCTGTTTAGAAGTTGCTTTTGGAAATTTATGCACAAAAAATGAGAGGAAAAACCAGAGGTGAAAGTTATTGAGGCTGGATTATAGAGATTATCACAGGTAGGTCAAGGAGTATTGAATTTGTCAAAAGTTTGACATAATGAGCAGGGGGTAGAGAAGTCTGCTTTGTCTTTTAATCTTTGAATCTAGTGTGAGACTAGCGTTCAAGTCACTGGAACAAGCCCAAAGGCTCTTGCAGTTGTTCAGATGAAAGTTTGTAGTGTCTTAGACTATTACAGTCACAAAGGAATTGGAGAAGAATCTGTATATTTGAGTGGTATTAATGAATAATATTTGATTATTTTAGAAATTGAAGAAAATGGGTAACTATATTTCGATCTTACTAACTGGTAGATAATAATACCAACAGAAGAAGAAAATAGGTACAAATGGGAGCAAAACCTTAGCTTTAAGTAAAGTATATTTGTCAGCAAAAAGCCATTTATGTGAGTCTGGAGTAAGGAGACAGATCTAGGCTGAAAGATCACCTTAAAGGTATGATATAATGAGGGCCCTGAGCCATGGGTGTTAAGAGCCATGAAATGGAGCAGACTGTCTACAAAGAATACACAACTGGAGAAGTGAAAATTACGATGCATTTGCATGTAGTAACTTGCACAGTATACCTTCCATATGATTGATATTCAGCAAGTGCAAAATTGATTCAGAGTTGATAAAAATTGAATGACACCTTTGACATTTTAATGTCTTGGTGCAAAAGATAAATGTCTTCATACTCATTTCCTTTAAAAGGTCGATGTTAGTTAGTTTCAGATTTGATTTAGTTTGTCCCCATTATGTAGCAAAGGTGGTGGCAGGACTGCCTGCCATGGGTTTTAGCAGGGTAGGAGAGGGGCTGCTTCTTTTCCCCTGTACCTGCTGCAGATACTGGCGACAGTAACTCCAGGAGTGGACATACAGAGAAAACCTGTCCTGTTAATAATGAGCTTATAATAGGCTAATAATATAATCCTTAATGTGATTTCACTGGATAACTGAGAATCTCTTTTGTTTCTTGGGTACTAGAGTGGTGACAGAAGAAACAGAAAAATAAGTAACTTGCAAAAAATTACATTCTGTGAGACAGAAATGACAAGGCAGATAGATCTTTTGGATCTGAAACAAAATGATAATCATTGCCTTTGAGGGATCCACATTTTAGAATGTATTGATACCATTGCTATAGCAAGTGTTTTTCAATTGCAATGCAATGTTTCATTGTACAGTAATTTTTTTTAAAAGGCCTTTATTTTTTTTTTAAAGATTTATTTATTTATGCATACAAGCACTGGGGTACAGGCCAGAGGTGTGGGGGGTGAGAGGATTCACCACAGAGAGCAGGGAGCAGAATGAGCTGAATATGCAGATCAACGGAAGTACACTGCTGAGGGGAGCAGCGGGCACAGCAGGAGAGGTCTGCTGCACCATGTGGGTCCCCCCACTGGCCGGCAGCAGAGATCGAACTCGTGCTGCAGTGGCTTCGGTCTGCTTCACAGTGCGTTGCTTAACCCACTGCGCCACCAGGGAGGCCCCCATTGTACAGTAATTTTAATCAAATATGTTGTCAGGTTTTATATGTCATCCTGTAACAGGGTCGTCCTGGGAAAGGGGGAAGTTCCAGAATCCCGGTTTCGCCTTAAGTGGGTGGAGCTGAGGAGGGAAAGAAGAGGAGGAAGGAAGGAAGAAGAAGGAAGCAGCATGGAGAGCAGCAAGGAGATCTGGAGGAGGCACATGGAGCAGAGCGACATGTGAAGAAGCTGCACTTGCTTTTTTGGTCTTGAACTGGTTGGAGCAGATGTGAGTGAGAGACCCGTGGGGAGGTTAACAATGGCAGATTTCATCTTGATTTTGATTTTGTTCTTTTCCTCCCGGATTTGTCTGACACTTTCTGACCATTTTCTATGGATCTCTACTGAAAGGTTCTTTAGACGTGTGGCAGGCTTTTGGGCCTTGCGTTGGGCCAATCTTATTTGTCTGGACTTTTACCCTCAAGGAGATGGGTAACTTTGGATGCTTAACTTAGTAACTATGTTCTTTGCCCTTTCTGTATTGTACCCTAATTGTATTAAAGTTCCTTTCCATTAAAGGCCTTATATGTTTGTCTTAATGCGGCGGATGGCAGAACCCATACAGAGAGGGCAGATTTGGAGGTACTGGGGTGCTCCTTTCCCTGCCCTGTAACAATCCCATATGTGTGGCCTATGGATACCCTTGAGTATCATGTTCTCCCCATGTGATCTACTCTTTGTGACTTTCATAGAAATCTGTTCAGAGAACATCACCTACCTTGGGTAGACTTTCCTCCCTGCATCACCTCTTAGGTATTGCATGGACTCTGGGACCACTGAAATAAGCTTTGAAATGGTAGGTGACATTCTGCTACTTACTGTGTTTTCACACAATGAAGCCCTTGATCATGTTGTCACTTCACATGAAGAGACTCAGATGGAGAGGAAGTTGACTTTTTCTGTTTTTTCCGACATGAACAAAGAAGCCCTCTCTGGGAGAGAAAGATCTTGAATTTCCTAGCTTGACTGAGCAATATTTCACCTGGCTGCAAAGCTACCACATGCTACACACTTGCCAATTGCCTTTAGACTCGCTAAGTACATTTATAGACTGAGAACGAGCAGTAGGAAAATGTGGCAGATGAAATGAAGCCTTTTTCACACTTCCCTTTTATTATTGTGTTATAAAAACCAGGCTCAAAATAGATTGAGGTAGATTTATCTTTTAATGAAAATCGCCGGGAGGTTTGAAGTCAAATATTCTTATCTTTTTCTTATCTGCAGTGCAGGACTTGTTTGCAGTGCTGACCTTGCAGTTGGTCCTAGAGGGAGCTAGGATGATATTTTGAACTGACTTCCTTCAGAAGGGACTTTTAAAAGAGACAAGGGAGTCAGCATGCCTCCTTTTTGGTTCCATTGTTCAAGGTTGTGCATGTCAGCTTTTCTGAAGAGCAAAGGGCAGAAAAGTTCAGGGCCATTGTGTGCAGGAGAACTAAGCCCTTTCACATGACAATGTTAGGAAGTTGCCTCCACTGCTCTAAGGGCCATCTGCAGGACTACAGGCTTCAGTGCTTACCTGAACTTCAGGTTCAAGGTAGGCCAGGTTGTACCACTGGGGCCTTTCATACATCCCTGCTGCCTGTGTTGCAGAGAGCAACCATCGACCAGCTGCCAGAGCAGCTCACCACACAGCAGTGCCAATGCATCTTCCCGCTGTCATTGCAGTGCCACGATGCATGAAATGGCACTCAGAAATCTGTTTTGTAGCAGAATAATTTTACCCATTGTTTCTTGTCTTTGTTTTTCATCTTACATAAACCGGTAGGAAAGTAATTTTATGCTTCTTTTGTTTTTAGTTCCTTCTTGCATGAATTTTGAACTTTATAACAAAGAAGAGTTTGGATGTTGGTATTGAGAGGAATAAAAGTGGAGGTAAGAAGAAAAAGTAGACACGGGAATGGCATTTAAAGAACAATTGTTGTCAGCTAGCATTTCAGCAAATATCTATGAAAAGATCACACTGGGGAAATGCAACAATGAGAATTTAATGTCAAAATGATTGTAATTTTATGTCTAAATACACATGACAAAGAATTCTTTTAATCTTAATTAGAAATAGGTGAGGGATTTTAATGCCCCCCCTCCCCTACAAACTACAGAGCTCCTGGAACTAGTCATTTTATAAGAGCTATAGAGAATAGAAATATATGGTTGCGTTGTCTGTTCTGGAGACCATAAATAGTATCACACTAGTTTCCTTACAACCTAAACTGGAGCAACATTTCAATCTAGCTGATAGTAATTAAAATATCATATCTATTAATCCAAGTGGAATGGCTTATATTTAATTGTATTACTGTAAAATCACCTTATTATGAATCTATTCCAAGTGTAAATGTCAAAACAAAATTGAAGAATTGATTTGGGTATGAAGCTTTGTAATCAATTATCCTTGATTAAAAGTCTCGATGAAATTGTATAGCAACACACAAATCAGTGAAACAAATATATCTACATTAAGGATATATTTATATATATTTATAAGATGCATTTTTATCTACATAGCACTAAATTAAATGCTGTATAGATATGTTTGTGTGTGATTTATCTATTGGAGTAAAATCTATCCCTAAACCTATTCTTGCACTTCTTTTTCAGTAATTCACATAACTGCTTAACATCCAGTCAAATGACTGAACAAGCTTGATTAAATTGAAACCCCACCCACTTGAAACTGTCAGGTCCCACTTCCCCAATAAAAACAACTGGCACCTGCCTGAAACTAAACATTGCTAAAATAAAATGTTTCTTGAAAAATTTTGTTATTTTCTCTTGCTCTCGTTTTCACTTTTCTAAGACATGCTCTAAACTTAAATTCAAATGTGCTATGAAAATTAAGTTCATAACTGAATCTGACTGAAAAACTTTATTTCTACCCGTGGTATTGAAAACATGAGAAGAACTTTCAGAGTGAAACCTTAAAATGCAGAAAATAAAAATAAGTCAAATCTACTCTAGCAATGCAGCCAAAATCTTTGGTGGGGGCACAAGGTTTTAACATGTATTTATTGGTGTGAAATGCAACACATGTTCCCACTAACTAGGAAGTACTCCTGTGTCCTTCCTGTGGGAGAAGGCCTAAGAAAAAGTTAAATGATTCTTATGTGCTTAGATGTACTAAGAAGACCAGATTTGATATTATGAATAGGAAAAGTAGTTAAAACAAACTTTTTTTTTTTTTTTAGCATAGGAAGATACTCTAAGATCACAAAGTCTGTATCTACTGTTTGTTGTATTTGTTTCATAGTTATTTATAAGCCAGAAAGCTTAGGATGCCATGAGGCTGTGCAGAATATTTGATATAAAGGAGCATTTTATAATTACATGAAGAATGAACAAGTGAATGATACTTTTAATTTAATTTGATTAAAGCATAAGAAATTTATGAAAGCATGAAGTCTAATCTAATTTTTTTTAATTTACAGCTTTAGATTTTTAAAAAAATCAATATTTAATGCTACACTGAATTCAAGTATACAAAAATATGAATCTTAGTAATAAGTAATGATTTGTTGAATTAGACATAAGATATTTTTCCACTTTGATCTCTTTATAGCAATCAGAAGTATAGTGCTAAATATCTTGGTGAACTGAGTCTTTAATATTTTGAAAATATTTCTCTCCTTCAAAAACTATCTTTTAATAACTACTATGTGTCGTACACTGTTTTAAATTCTAGAAAATGAGCAAGACTTTCTGTTTTCTCAAAGCTAACACTTAAGGAACAGGAAGTAAACAATAAGCAAGAGAGAATTAACAAAAATATTTTAGGTAGTGAGGTGTATTAAGGGAGAAAGATAAACCAGGAAAGGAAGCCTGCTATGAATTTATTATAATGTAGAATAAGGCCCATTGAAAATGTGATATTTGAGAAAGAGCAGAAGATGAAGATGAAATGAGCCATGTAGGTATCCAGGAACAGAAGGAACATGAAGGAGAGTTGTAGCAGAGGAAAAACTCTGAGACTGAAACATGAATGATGTGTCAGAAGAATAGCAAAGAGGTGAGAGTAACTGGATCAAAGAAGAATAATAGTAGTATGTGAGTGGTTTATATCATGTAGGGTCATGATTACCACTCACTTTATGTCTGAGTGATATAAGAAGGTTGGTACATTTGCCTTATAATTTCCACTACTCAGAAACATAAATTTTACTTTGGTACCAAGATTCAAGTGCCAGCTCTCCTTTTGGAACTTGAGCTAAAAGCAAGGCAAATCACCATGACCTTAGTATCCTCTGAATCAGGAAAAGGATTTTATTTTATTTTGCCACCTAACATTCTGTATTGTTAAAACTTATAGAAGTATGTATAACTGAGGAAGATGACCAGAATTCAAAACAATTTAGATAAGGTATAGACGACTTAGATGTATTTCTTATGCTGATAATCATCAATCGAAATTTCCAAGACACTCCTTAATGTGGTGAGCTCATCAGAGAGTTGGAAAAATGAAAATGAAAAATGATGTAAAGTACATATAAAATAAAGAAAATTAAATAAAACAAATCAAAACTCTTCTTTTGACCTGAGATTCTTACCTCACTAATGCCTGAGGAGTGTTGGATATTGATGTCATCAGAAATTGCTGAGTATTGACACCAGCAGATTAACAAGGCCCTGAAAAACAAGATATACCTGGGTCAAGAAGACTAAGAGGGGGCCTCCCTGGAGACACAAGTGGTTAAACACCACACTATGAAGCATCAGCAACCACTGCAGCATGAGTTCGATCCCCAGCCAGTGAGCTGACCTACAAGGTACAGCAGACCTCTCCTGACTCACCCTCTGCCACCTCAGCAGTGTATCAATCAATCTGCCTGTTTTGTTCCCTATTCTGTCTCTGGTGAATCCTCTCACCCCCATACCTCTGATCTTTACCACAGTTCTTATATGAATAAATACATCTTGGAAAAAAAAAAAGTAAAAGATGACTAAGAGGGTAACAACAAACTCTGGAGGCCAAACATGACAAAGATCAGGGGCATTAGCTGAGACATGCTGTTGTGAAAAGCAGTTCACTTATGATTAACTGTCTTTGATTAACTCACTAGAAAAAGGCCAGTTCGAGATGAGATTTCAAAATGATGTTCAGAGGGTAACGTAGCTGCTGTTCTCTCAGATCACTGACTTGCCGACAATAAAGTGAGCCTTACAGATTGAATTCCTGTCTTTGCTCATTGGCTTTAGCAACAAAAGGCAACCCAGCTCCAGCATTTCTGGCTATTCTTGTAGAATCAAATACATCCTCAATTGTAAAATTAACTACTATTTTAGAAGAAAGTAAGACAAAAGTAATAAATATTCCAATTAATCCATGCATACTACCATTGGTCAATATCACTGACTTTAGAGATGTTAGAGTATTAAAAACATGTGCTCGATGGATTCAATTAAACATAGTAGTTAAATAATTCATCCAACCCAAAGGATCATGGATCTATAAAGTGTCAGGTACCGTGAGAAGCACTGAGTCCTAACAGATTGAACTGAAACAACATAATCTCCAATCCCAACCTGTGAACAGTTTTTTGAAGTAAATAGAAAATTAAATAAGTGATAATACTTAAGTTGGCCCAGTGCTTTCATTTGAGAAATACAGATAAATGTTGGAACTGAGACCAGATGAAAAATATGATGGTAGTCAAATAATACATGGTAGGTTTCTGAAAAGCTGTTCTAACTAACAGGAATAATAGACAAGATGGAACAGAAAAAAATAGTTCTGAAAACATTAGCATGGATAAAACATACTATTTGGTCCATAAAATTTAAGTGTCAAGCATGTGAATAATGAAACAAGAAAATACAAATTCCTGAAGGGTTAATTAACAAAGAGTAATGGAAAGCTACATTTAGAACTATAATAGCTATCATTTAATACAGTCAGGATCCCAGTCATCCTGTGTGCTACTTCTCCTTGACATACCCCACTACCTTTGGAGTGATTCAAATGAAATGTTTGTGGTAAGGAAGATGTTTACCTGAAGAATCAACCTGTAATTAACACAACTTTTTGACTTGAGACATACAGGTGTGCATGTAGAGTATATCTTGACACATGCAGAGAAGCTTCAGTTTTGCATCTGGAAAGCTAGAGGCAGGGAGTTTTCTGAAAATTATTCGTTGATCTGAGTATTCCAAGAGACAGCATGTTAAAATTTATATTCATATAATAAAATACAAATAGTAATGAAAATCAATCAAATATTGCTACTTGTATAAATATCAATATAATGCATAAACATACTGAGAAAAATCAGGGCAAAATGACACATAAATTATGGGTCTAAATTTACTGAGCTTAACAATGCATAGTAAATTACATATCATATAATTACAAATAACAATCATGGAAAATCATGGATTCAATATTCACAGTTATAACTATATGTAATATATATGTAAATGTTTCTATATTTTATTTTTTGTGAGACATCCATTCTTTTACAACATTCCCAATGAAATATCACAGACACCAACATTCCATTTCTATCATCACATTTTAACATATCTTAATGTTAGACTCTACAAAGGAACTATTACTCTCTCCAGTTAAGTATCTAACTATCAGATTCTATGAGAGATTTCTCTCCAGTTAAGAGAACATTTGAAGATCAGAGATTTCATAGAAAATAAGTGAGGGAACCAGGATTAAATCATGCCTGTTTGTCTATAGCCTTCGGTGCCTTACTGCATAGACATAACCTGATCACTGACTGTGAAAGTTCCCTTCTACTTTATCAAAGACAGTCTGTCTTGAGCTGTGTTGTCCAAGTCATTGGTTCTTTGCTCTGTTATTACTGAACTATTTAAAAATCGGTTCAGGAAAACCTAGAAATTCAATATTTTAAAAGCATGTGTCCATAATTCCCCCTCCCTCTCCAAATAGGTTCTTGTGTTTAAGAAAACAAGCTTCTGGGGCCTCCTTGGTGGTGCAATGGGTTAAGCAACACACTATGAGGCAAACCACAGCCACTGCAGCACGAGTTTGATCCCTGCCGAAGGCCAGGGAGGTGACCCACATTGCGCAGCAGACCTCTCTTGGTTAGTCCGCTGCTCCCTCAGCAGTGTATTTCAGTCAATCTGCCTGTTCTGTTCTCCACTCTGTCTCTAATGGATCCTCTCACATCCCGCACCTCTGGCCTGTACCCCAGTGCTTGAATGCATAAATAAATAAATCTTAAAAAAAAAAAAAAAGAAAAGAAGCTTCCTTGATTAAGGGTTTTACCTTCTCAGGATTTAAACTATTCATATGATTAAGTTTTGGGCCTGGTACTTAGCTATTTGTGTCTTCCCACTGCAAAGGAAGATTATATGTTGTGTTAACTTCCAGGGTGTCTCTTTATATTTTATATTACTTTTTCACCTACCTATCAATTAGCAATATTTTTTACTATATTTGTAAAGTAAGAAATAATGGACATTTAATTCTATTGTCTTTAATATTGCTTTCTTATTTTATTATTGGTCATATGATGCAAGTATAGCATCTGTGAGAGTTCTAATAATTCAACACCAACCTATGCCAGCAGGCATTTGTACTCCATCTGCAAGTAGTGATGAGATATATTTCCTCATTTCTAACTATGTTGACACTTATTGCCTGATTTTTCTGACTTTTTCAACACAAATTGTCACAGGTTAGGTTTTATAGAAGCAGATGCAGATATGGAGTTTTAAAAATATTAGGGCCTCATATCTATAAGTGGGAGACAGTAATTGGGCACAGGGAAAACTCTAATGAATACTGTCAGCCACCCCATGGGTTTGGATAGTTCTAGAGTGAATAGAGTCTATCAAAATTGTCTCATATGGGTCAAAATGATCCGTATACCTCTCTCTGAGACACTGAATATGGATTATCCTGAAGTAGGACTGATCCTGAATGAGGCAACTCAAGTTAACTGTAATAAAGTCCAAATGACTGATAATTGGGGTCTGCTTGTGTTAGCCACAATACTGTATTTTATGTGCAATATTTTGATTAAATTCTAGACTCATATACAACTTCCATCTTGGTATCTTCAATTTTTCAGATACGCATCTCACTAACCATCTTATTACCTCAAAGTGCTAACCAATATGATAACGGAATGATCTTATAACCATCCAGTAAGGTGACAGTTCAGAATTAAGATAAACGGACATGTTTGAGATGTTGTCCTTTAAGCTATGTAAAATGCATAAAACTAATGATCAATACATGTCATTATATGGTGCTGTGTCTTTAGTAAGTTGAATGTAAAATTCATAACTCAGTAATAACAGTACCATTTACTCTTATTCCTATTGCTCCTAGTAGATCATAAGTCCTGAGTCTAATGGTGGGGTGTTTCTTCCAGGGAACATAATAAAGATTCCTCTGAATTTGAAGTTAAGATTACTACCTCATCAAATTTAATTGCTTCTATCAGTGAGCCAATAGACAAGGAAAGGAGTTTTACTGTCAGAGCTAAATGGCATTGATAATGACAAAAATTTAGAGTCGGTGCTATATCATGGGAAAAAGAGGGACTTTGTCTGGGGTCCAATATTTACTGACAAATAGATGTCACTTGGTGATTCAGAACATGGGAATGAATCTGAATAGACAAGTACAACAATCAATCCCACCAAGGTCAAGTAAAGTAAATACTTAACACCTTGAAGATTTACATCACTCTTTAGGCAAGAAAACCATACTGCTGATGTGAGGGGACTCCAAGAAAGAAGGAGGTGATGAATACCAATTATGATCTAAAATGGTTTATGAATGACGGGACAATAGTTGCCAGACTGATCCTCTTATATAAACTCTTCTGTAAAGTTGGTGGCCATCTAATAATTTGGAGTGTTATGGATTAGAATTCATGGTATGCTAGAAGGATTAAATTAAGTCCCTTATTTCTTTAGATTAAACAACCTAATTTCTCAGTCAACTCAAGGATCAGAATACACAGAGCAGACAGTGCTTCATGTCAAGCTTGTTAAACATTATGACTATTACATAATGTATGGATTCTTCCCTGGTATATACTTTGGTACAGTTATTAGAGCTAACTTGGAATATACACGTGTGATGCAGATGGTCAAGGTGTTTATGGGGAAGCTATGGAGGATAAGGATGGATGGGTAATTGTTTCCTATTTAATCTTGAATCCTGAGATCCTTATCATTTATTTTCTCAAATAATCAAAATGAAATTGAATACTTATCATTCACAGAAACAGTCAAATTTGAAAACTTTTAAATTTTCTCTTCTTTCCTGTTATTTGTCCTTATGTCTTTGTTCATTCAGCATGTCATTAGACTAGGCAGCTCATAAACAGCAAATACTTATTTTTCACAAAACTGAATACTCACAAGTTTATCTTAAAAGTGCCAACAGATTTAATGTCTGTTGAGAGACTAATTCATTTTTCAGACAGTCACCTTTTGCTGTAACCTCATAGGGTGTAGGAGGTGAGAGAGCTCTCTGAATTTCTTTTATGAAATCATTAACACCAGTCAGACAACTCCATCCTCAGGAGCAGATCAGCACCCAAAGACCCTACTTCAAATTCCATCACCTTAAATTAGGTTTCAACATAAAAATTTTGGAGGGAGTCAGACATTCAGTCTATGTCACTTTGATTCCTCATTCTACTTCCTAGGAACATTTGCCAGATATACAGTTTGCATTAAACTTCCTTTTAGTTATGTTTTTAAGGGAGCCTATACTATAATTATGATATGAATATTCATTTTTTTCTGTGTATAAATTACCTAATGTTATTATCTCCATGTGTCCATACATCTGTTAGTTTGTAAAGCTTCAAAATAGATAAGCTCTCTAGAAACGTGAAGATAAAGGAAGACTTAAGAAAAATCTTACAGGCGCACATTTTAGAAAAGTATATAGAGGAGATTACAGAGAAGAAAGAAGACATGCTCCTTGAATGAACTGAATGAATGCCAACATTCTATATGTTGGAAATTTGGAACAATTGTATTTTCAAATATCAGGATCATCCCCAAATCAACCTTAAAATACAAGATAATTTGAAAAGCATGTATTGAAGTGAAGGAAAAAAATCACTTTTAAGCCATTACTTGGAAGCAAGCACAAAATATTTTCTTTTACAGTACATACTTTTAAGCTAGAAACACAAAATAAATATTAAGACAGAAATAGTGTACAATGAGCAATTTCAATAAGTCTGCAACTATGTGATCCTGGTGGTAAACGCATAGTTTAGGGTTAATTTCAGTTTTATTTAAACTTGTAATTTACAATGATTATGGGGAAATACTGTTAAGAGAAGTGTTGGGAATTGTGAAATTTCTTTAAGTAGAGGTTGTTGGGAATTTTAGTTTTCTATGATAATATTTTCACAAGAATTGTTTAGATTACTGAAAAAAAGATAATGAAAGTGCAGCTGGTTTCTGTTCTCTGTGTCTTCTGTGTGAATGAACAATACTTGTATTGATTTTGCCACCAGGGTATGAGCCATGTTTAATATAGTCTGTGTTCTTTATCTGGAATCTTCTAACTCTCAGAGCACTCTGAGAACAAAGTACCTGTCCCCAAAGAATATGATTATTTATAATTTTATACATCTTTTACATCTGAGTGTTGATAATCTCAAGGAACATATTCCTTGGGTTAAATATTATATCTAGCAGCTAAATTTATTTTTAAATTTTGAACAAATGTTACTATTTTGTAAGATGAAATGTTTTTAGATTTTATATGCCATCAAGATATGTAAATACATGCATATGAGTTTATGAATTTTTATAAGAAAAATGCCATTTCTATGGAATTAATTATTCCATAAATTAATACCTAGTAGATTGATAAAAGTAGGACTGAATACTATGATTATAGATAATTATTATCATTCACTAGAACTGCAGCAATTTTAACAATGATCATAAAATAGCAGTGAATGTGGTTTGTTTTCTTATACTAACACTAAGATACTAAGCCTCTGTTTTACCTTTGAAGAGCTCAGAAAATAATCTTAATGTAAAATAAAAGGTCTATATTTTAAAATAAAATCTTTACTTACTAGGAGAGTCTTCCAAAACATTCTCCATGTACATGTGCATAGCGAAGACAATTGAGCCCATACCTTCTTGGTTATTATTCTATACCTGAGAGACAAATGATGTATTTGAACACAATGACCTTCTGCCCAATCATGGAGAGCAACTAACACACAATCCAAAACAGAATAGCTCCAGTGGTAGTGATCTTCTCTGAAAAACATCTGCTACCAGCTGAGAGTGTTTACTTTTTGGCAGCGCTGGCAGATGTGTTATAGACAACCCATCTGTGTAGTGTTAGGAGGATGGAGGTAAGGAAGAAGGGCTGGTCAGACAGCAGAGAGAGAACATACAACATACTGAGTTATTCTAGAAAATGCAAATTATCACCTCATTGCATTTCTTTCTTCTTATGTTATTAATGCTTAAAGCTAACTAATTTGTATGCAATGAAGTTCAGGTTTGCATTGTTCTTAAGAATACAACCATGGAATGATGATATTTTAGAAAAACTGTTAATTGCTATACAAAAAATAATATTTAGAGAATAAATGTATCAGTTGAAATTATTTTTATATTTGAAAATATTATTAAGAAAATATTTTGGTCAAGGAGAGAAGTAAATAAACATAAGCCCTTCTAACTGAAACTCTCACCTAGATCTCTAGAATATGATTTCATACCCATTGAGTGATATACATGTATATGTGTATATATATGTGATCTTTCAAACAAAAGAAATTCCTTTCTTCATTAAAAGAGTTTTAAGATCTTTGATTATCTTAATGTTTTTTCTGATTTTGCAAGGAAGAGTTGCACAGAACTGTCACTGACAGAGTGCATTTTTGTGGAGCGTGTCCTGGATTGGTAATCTCCTCTATAACACTAAGAAATTCTAATTTGGTAACTTAGACAGAAACCAACATATTGGAAGCAAAAAAAAAAAGTGATATTCACTTTGGCATTGAATCCTTTTATATAATTTTGCTGAGATTCCTGAAATTAAGCCACTAAGAGACTGAAAGAGAATAGGTCAAACAACAGGGTCATTTTTATATCTGATATGTATAGATGTGTGTGTGTGTGTGTGTGTGTGAGGGGGGGTGTATTTTTTTATAGGTTTGTACACAACGAAGCTACTAAATCAGAGAAATTGCTTCTTCATTTGGAGTTAGGATAATCCTATACCCAGAAAGTTATGAGAACTTAGTAAAAATAAAAAAAAGTATATAAAATAGATAACAACCATCTGCAGAAGTTCAATCTTAAAATATTTCTGTAAATAATTGCAGATGGAGATGAGTAAAACACCCAAATTCAATCAATACCATTATATAGGAGTTTATAATTACACTTTGCAATAGATGTAATAGATGTGATCCATAAAGTCATCTTCTACAAATGAGTAATCCAGCTCACATAAAAAAAAAATGTATATAAAGAGTTTGAGGACAAAATTTGCAATGTTTATCCGGCACCATCCAGAATAGGGTCCTGAATTGGAAAGTACAGATCCTCTGATCACTGGAGATGACTATTTTACTTTAGAATAGGGTTATTTTATTAGACTGTCCCAAAGCCTAAATTACATATCTCTCCCACACACATACGTATACCTTTGATCTGTGCTCAATAAATAATATTTTATCTACAAACTTAGTTTCCTGGGAAGATGCTTGCCAATTAAAGAGAAATAGCATCAGGGGTCTCCTGGTGGCACAAGGGGTGAAGTCGCAGCACTATTGAAGCTATGCAGTCATTGCAGCACGAGTTTGATTCCTGGCCAGAGAGCTGACCCACATGACTCAGCAGACCTCACCTGTCTTACCTGCTGCTACCCTCAGCAATGTATTTCAGTCAACCTGCCTGTTCTGCTCCCCACTCTGTCTCTGGTGAATCTTCTCACACCCATACCTCTGGCCTGGACCCCAGTTCTTGGATGTATAAATAAGTAAATCTTAAAAAAAAAAAAAAAAAAGTGGCATCAAAATGAGATGGGCAAGAGGGTATAGATAAGTTAAACCCTTTGAATTCAAATCCTGGTTCTCTTGCTTCTAATCTGAGTGAGCCAGTAAGTCACATATCTCTCAATCTCATTTGTAAATGAACACTTGCAGTAACACTCTGAAAAGTTGATGATGAGTTGTGACTGCATTCTAATAATATGAATTCACTCATTGTCTATAAAACTTCGAAAGGAAAATACCCTTATGTGGGGGCCTCCCTGGTGGCGCAGTGGGTTAAGCAACACACTATGAAGCAAACCGCAACCACTGCAGCATGAGTTCGATCCCCGCTGCCGGCCAGGGAGGGGACCCACATGGTACAGCAGACCTCTCCTGGTTAGTCCGCTGCTCCAATCAGCAGCGTACTTCTGTTGATCTGCCTGTTCTGCTCCCTGCTCTCTGTGGTGAATCCTCTCACCCCCCACACCTCTGGCCTGTACCCCAGTGCTTGTATGCATAAATAAATAAATCTTTTTAAAAAACAAAAACAAACAAAAAACAAATACCCTATGTGTGTTAATAAGACCTAATTCATTAGCCACTGTTAATGGCTTGTTGTTGGTTTCTAGCACAAATTTCAAAATATCAGAGTGCTAAAACTGACCTCATGAAAGTAGTTAATTTTTCCAGAGAAAATAGTGTAGAGTTGGAAATTTAAGTTTGTCGTTTATAGAAAGCCAATGAAGAAGTTTAAACATGCAGTTTTACAGAATCATTTCCTGGATAGTAGATTACAAAAAGTGACAAGTGGGTAGAAGTAGTTGAAACCACAAGTCAAAAGGTGACTTATCAAATGAAACCACATGTGAATGTGTAGTGTATAAAGAACCAATGGGAACTCCCTGGTGCAAGTTCAATCCCTGGCCAGGGAGGGGACCCACATGGTGCAGCAGACCTTTCCTGCTTTGCCCGCTGCTGCCCTCAGCAGTGTATTATAGCTGATCTGTCTGTTCTGCTCCCCACTCTGTCTCTGGTGAATCCTCTCATCTCCTGTGACTCTGGCCTATACCCCAGCTTTTGTATGGAAAAATAAATCTTTAAAAAAATTAAAAATAAGATCAAGAACCAATGGTTTCTTCAAAGTCTTTAAGTTGAGGAGACCCAAGAATATGTACACATACATTGAATTAGTATACAATATTGAAAACATAAATTGGAACTATACATTGGATAGAAATGATTGTAACCTGTGTTAACACTCTATGCAATACAACAAACAAAATGCACCACACAAAAATTGTCAGTTTTCCTGATGTTCATGGGGCTTTTGATATTATTCCTATTCCCATGTATGCACCTAAATATAAATGACTAATAAACGTCCCAATGGTTGGTGGTAAATGAGGCAGGAATGGATTAAAAAAAAAAAAAAGAAAACAACAGCTAGAGTTTATTAAAAGCTATCACATTATATTGACTTATCAAATGAAACCAAAAATTTTTGTATACGATAGGAGAAAAATGGGAAAAACAATATTTAATTTATTTTACAATTTTACAAATGATAAAATTATAACACCCCATTACTATACATAAACAATAGGGAAACAGTGTTAAACAGAATGTACTTGACAGAATAAACCTCATCTTTCAGTGCCACAATGATATAACAATTACTCAGTAGCAATTATCCTGTGCAGCAATGCTATCTCTGTAAACTCCTTTTTCCTGCTATATACATTTGAAACACTTGTGCTTTTGCCTACACAACGAACGAAACAGTATTTATTAAAAGGTGCTAGTTAAATCGGAGACACAGGGCCTGGAGTCACAATCTGAAAACTGCAATTTAAATACTTTTTTCTTTGCTTTCTTTCTTTTTCTTTTTTTTTTTTTCTTTTTTTTAAGATTTGGAAAGACTAGACCCTTATTGTAACTCTAGATACTCTAGATATGAACAACATGAATTCCATTATAAAGAAGATCCCTCTTAAAGCAGGTTAATAACTGAAGTCTCAAAAGAACTTCTTACTCTAAAGTGATCTTATCTCCAGAGTACTCCACTGTGCAGCCTCTGAAGATGCTAACTTAACACAAATCTGGTGTGTACACATTACAGACTCAGTGTATGTACACACAAACATATATAACTTTGTATATATGCATCACACATGTCCTTTGTACTATATAGATATATCTATAGCACATATATAATAAAATATCTATTTCTAGATGGGCTTTATTTGGATTTTCTTTTATCAAATGCAAACAATATCCCTCTCTCAATTTTTAAAACATTACTATATTGATAATATCCGATGGGAAAACTTTCAAACTTGTAGAGGTAACAACTAACTATACATAACTCTTGCTACACCCTTTCACAAGTATAGATACTCCTACAATAACCACATAAAACAACTCTTATGAACCAAATAACACATTGTATGCATTATGACTAACTGGCTCAATAAGGAATAAATTACTTTGTTCACCCTTTCCTGTGTAGTAGCTTAATAACTAGTTGGTATGTACACTACCCATAGCATTATTTAAATAAATTGCTTCTGTAAGCATAGAAATTCCCATTAGCAATTGCTATACATTTCACATGATATACAATACATAAAGACATTTGAATGCCCAGCACCTTCTTTCATATAGAAAAACTTCCACATAATTGAATCAATCATCCACAGGCTGCATCATTAGATTTGCCCATAAAAATCTATTATTGATTTTTTTTATTTTTTCATTTCAACAACTTAATTTTAAGTATAGAACAGGCTGGGTAATAATGATGAAATGTCTCCATGGCCTATTCATGTCAACAGCACAATAACAACCATGTTCCCTAAAGGACAGGAATATTTCACAATCAGCTGCCTGAGCATTGCCAGGTACAGGGTTAAATCATTAAAAGAAATAAAAAAAAATAAAACTGTGAACATTGATAATTTCAAAACAATAAAACTCAGATAGTTCAAGTAAATGTTTAAAATTTGATTTTGTCATGCTCCCAGTTTCCCCCTTCTCAGTTAGATCTCAATTATTTTCTTATTCTTGCTGTTGACCTTCCATGATCTCCTTGCCCTCTCCCTGTACGAAGGCCACAGTAGCTAGAAAGGAGGCGGGGAGATGGAAAGATATACAATAGGGAATGAAATGGTCTTGTACAGTTTGTCTTCTTTGAATACTAAATGCCTTTAATTGAATTCATTCTTGAGTATTGAAGGTTCCCTGAGATGGACAAAAGTAGTCTCAGTCAATACTGAAGCCCTTTTTATAAGCTGAATGTTTTCAGAACTGGGCAACATATTTAGAAAACACAAAGCATAGGGCAACAAAGCAATGAGAAGCTAAAAAGGCACTACTCAATGCATCCATGAGATAGACACCAATGCACATAAAAGTGAATGACTGGGATACTTTTGTTGTGGCCTTAAAATTATTTAAATACATTTTCTGCAAATGCAGTAAAATTGGCAAGGTACGTTGCTGCTGCTTTTCAACACATACTTTGAGTGAGTTTTGAGAGATTTTACCTAAGAATGTACTTGTGACTTCAAGATATCTTTGACTTCAAGTTAAAGGTTACTCAAACAACTTATTCACATTTAGTTCAGATTAAGGTTTTTAAATCACGTACTTTTGATTTGAGTTAGTTAGACTTTTCAATCTTGCATTCAAAACATATATCCAATTTTTGTTTTGTATTTCCCTAGCTCAGAGATTTAATGATAAATGTATATCATGTTTTATCCATTTTAACCTATGCACCTCCTTTAGTAGTCTGTTTTGTTTTCTTAGAGACACATAAATTCTCAGAAAATATAGCTTTATATATCCCAAGGGTCTATCGATTTTAAAGAATAATACTGCATATTATTAACATATTGAGAACAACACTACTGTGAGTATCCTTTTCTATGATAGCATGTGTGTGTGTATATATATATGTCTATATATATATTATATTCTCCATGCTTTTTGAAAATTTTTTCAGACTGTCCTGCCTAAGAAACAAAACATATATATCCCCATGCTATTTCTCTTTTCTTAGACTCCCTTCTCTAAGAAACAAGAAGTCATCTAAGCTATTTCAGGCCAAAAGTAGAAGTGGAAACACAGTGCTTCTGCTTTCTAAAGAAACAATAAACCACCATTAGAATGACCTACCAGCATACATAGTATAAGTTACCAGAAAACTGACCTATGGGTCAATTCAGTCAAATGTCAAAAAAATTTACAGTTGCTTCAATAATAATGTCATGTGTTGCTTTGCAAGCACATTAATGTGATAATGTGACTACATTTAACCACAGAAAAAAATATTAGTCAACTTAATTCATTTGAAGTGCAAATTACAGAAACAGAGTTGTTTTATTGTCAAAGCTCTTAAGATGAATCCTCTTTGTATGGAAACAAAACTCTATTAATCATGTTATTTTTACACTAAGAAAATTTAACAAAGATATAAAGAGCATGCCAATCTTTCCATTTGAATAATAAGAGGACTATCAAAGAACTGGAAGTCACCTTTCAGCTCTATTAATGAAACACTTATTAGAAAGGATAAAATGCTTCCACAAAATAATTATGAAATGTAAAAGTTGTGGAACCCTTCTTTCAATCAAAAATAATGTTTGACTTTGAAAAAATTTAAATATCTAGAGACAACCTTCACATTGGTAGCATAATAATATATTAATATATCCATGAAAGAAGAATGGTTGTGTAGAAACACCAATATGATCTTTGGTACCAAAAGTACATTTTCTGCTAATTTTACCATCTCAGATGACAGAACATAGTTCCATCAGAATGGCTCAAGTTTACTGAGTGGTACAGTTTAGCTGGTACCCTCTACACCACTGGGAAAAAAATCTGGAGGTCTAGAGTTGTGCAAAATAAAACTTTTTTACAAAGTCACTGTGTGACTGCTCTTTAAAAATACAAGAACTTTAAAAAGGATAGTTGAAGATTATTTATCTCATTCATCTTTAACTTAGAAATTATTCCTAAGCACCCCAATATCTAAGCCAAAAGATATTCCAGAAGACAAAGCAAAAAACAGAAACAAAACATAAAGTTCATGATCAGACTTAGCGTCCTGACTGAAGGCATTTACTTGAGTTGTTTAAACTTTTGGATTTCACTGTTCAAATTGTTTCCATTTTGAATTCTTCTGACAATGGTGGTTTGATTTCCCCAAGGGCTGAGTTGTGTTCCTGGGTTCTTCCTCCAATGTGCTTGGCATTGCAGTGGCAGTCCAATAGTGATGAACATATTTGCTTCATTAACTAATAACAAGTGCATTGTTGGATCTTGTAAACACTACTGATTATACATTCAAACTGTGTTCTTAGTGGAAGTGGCACTTACTAGGACCCTTGAAGTCAAAATATTGAATTTTTAGAGCACTTTGCAGGCATTTCATCAGCTGGTAGTGAATTTCTCATGAACGTCCTTAATCAACTTCCGGTTCATTGGTGGATGCTAAAACCCAGTCTTGTTTTGGATCCTATTTTCAAATCTTAGGAAGCATCTTCAGAAAAGAAGTGCATATTCAGTTTGTTTGTAAGTCTTCAGATGTGCTTTATTGCTTTACACACTTTCCTGTTGTCAGTTTTAGAGCTCCTCTATTATGTAGCACATTTAATGTTTTAAATTCTAATGGCATTCTGTGAGGACTTGCATTGGAAAAGTACCTATATTTTAAGTCATCATAATAATGATATTTGACAGCTTTCCCACTCAGATCTTTAGGGAATGGCCAGAATCCATACAGGTGAATTTCATCACAGAATCTTGTGGCAAGCGTATACATGAGGAGACCCGTGCTCGGTCTTTTGATGGGAACTTTGTTTGTCAGCCAGTACCTATAAGAAAAGAAAAAAAGAAGAATTTAGAAATTCAGAGAAACACACACAACATATTATAGAAAGTGTATTATGTAGACTTGAAGGAAACTGAACTTGTATCTTAATGAGTAAATTCAAAAGACTGTTGGAGAAATAACATATTTCTTAAGCATATAGAAAATTTGATATATTCTATTTTTGTCTAGCCTTCATTTTTTGCTTTTTTTTTTTTTTTTACCAGAGCATTTTATAAGATGCCCCAAACAGAAAAACAGTGAGGACAACTTAATGCTGAAGAGCTAGTACCCCAAAAGAAGAACTAACAAATGAGCATTATGGAGGCATCTATATGAAAAATAGAACAGTAATAGAAAAATATAGTTGTTGGCAGTGTTTTCAAGTCTGTGGTGTTACTTTAGTAAGGGTTTTATGGAAAAAATAAATTTTTGCATTTTTAAATAGGGATTTATACACTCAAATATTAATTGATATTAAGAAAATTTCTCTGAGAATTACACAAGCAACCTATCAAAAAAGAGTGGATATAGAGACTTTATAAAGTGGTTATAGATTTGTCCCAAATAAATCTCTATGCCCATTAAAATACTGGTATTAGCTTTGCTCTGAACATGCTAGCATAAGAAAAAATTAAGCTTTGTGATGCTTGGCTTATAACAATTTAACTTCAAAAAAAAACAGCACACATAAATTACCTTTTGTCAAGACTTTTTGGGAGAAACAATACAAAATAAATGCAACTTATTTCTAAAAATTTCATAGGAAAAAATACCTTAATGAATGGAATCAACATGCACTGAAAATTTCAGAAAAAACTTGAAAGCAGGTCAAGAAATCAGACATAGGTAATTTCCAGTTATCATTATTGTGATAAATGCTGCAATAAACTTATCTTTGTGGGAGAAAAAAAGTCTGTAAACTTTATCTTTTCAACTTTATCTCAAATTCATATCTGTTATAGTTTAAAATTTAGCAATGTTTTCAGTACAGCAAATTATCTAGTTTCCGTGTATGTATTTCTTATTATGAAAATTGAGGGTTTTTTTAGATTTATTAATTTTATTTGACATCATTTGTAGTCCCCAGGGAATTCACACCACCGCTTCACCCATGCACCATCACCTCATTCCCTATAAACATCTGTGCAGAATCCTTGTAGAAAATTTGAAAGAAAAAATAAATTGATGGAATTCAGGATAGGCCACCCCCAAATATAACACTTGGCATATTGATTATTTTAAATTAAAGTTACTTAAGAACAAGCTGGTGCAAGAAAAAACACTTAAACAACGGAAGCTTTGTTTCTCTTGAAAGCAGGAAATAAATCTCCTACAGGAAAGTTATCCACTCTATACCAGGAATTAAAGGAGCAATCTTATCAGCAGAGATGGAATAAAGGGCCCAGTATGTCCTAAATTATTACAAACTGCTAAATTTATACGTCTTAAATTTATACAAACTGCTGCTAATACACTAATTTGCTACTCCAAGACTAAATTTCTTTGTCTTGCCAATTCTTCAACAGTTCATTGTCTCCTTGTTAAAAAAAAAAAAAAAAAAAAAAGTATAAAAGCTGCAAAAGCTTTCTTCTTTGGCTTACATGTCTCCATAGTCCTCATACATATGAAATTAAATTTTTGTCTTTCTCCTGTTAATCAGTTCTTTTTTATAGGGATTGCCTCAACCAAAAACCTACAAGGGTGAAGAAGGGAAACATTACCTATTATCAAACCAGATAGGAATAATTACGCTTATATGGCATGCTTTTGTTTGCCTGGTGATTTTGAATCTTAACATATAACAACTTTTCATAAAAATATATAGATATTTTACATCAGATAGGATATATTTTATTTTGAATATTATTAATTCCTCCCTTCTTCCCTTCTTCTTATTCCATAATGTTGTATGAAACAGACTCACCTTTGAATTACATATATGTCAAGCATTTCTAATTTTTTATATATGTCATAGCTGCTATAGATCTCACTAGCTCCTGGTATGGAATCTTTATTCTTTCTAAATTAGTTCTCTTATCTACTTTTTCTCCAATATGTAAGTTCCATATCTTATTTCAAACAACACTTGCAATGCTTTCGCCCATCCAATATGTATGCTACAAAAGGCCATTACAAAAATGGATGTGAATCTGTGATATAAGGGGAAACTATTTACTTCCATGTTTCATGGTTAGTAATGTTAAACACACAACATTCTTACCATAATATAAAAGAGATAGTAGTAGAAGTTAAAAGAACAAAGCATAAAGCTTCACACATTGTAAATAATATTAGCTGATTTTCAACATCCCCCAAAACTCTTTCTTCAATTCATTTCACATATCCACTTCTCTGGTAGTGCCTTCTGAACTAAACATTTGCTGGACAATTGTGTTTGTGTCACTTAAACACAATGGCATGCTTTCCTAGTTGACAAGTGAAACATTTGTATGACTTTGGGTTTTCTCTATATATAAGATTTCATTCTTATTCAAATCTCTTCATGTAACTGTACCTTCCCTGAAATTGCATGAAGCATTCTTGGTTCTATACTGCTTTCTCATTCTCATTATGTTCCAGCAACTTGTCAAATTTTATCTCACAACAAAATTGAATATAGTCACCTGGTAGTGAGCTATAGAATAGGCTCCAGCAGTCAAACTTTTAAAAAGAAAAAACAATTCACTTTATAATATTTTTACTGATAACAGTTCACATTAAATATATTTTTAAACAAGGAGTTTTTTTATTTATAACTTATGTATTTGTTTGTTTATTGCAGTAACACTGGCTTACGATGCTGCCACTTCTCCTCAGATGCATGTTAGCACACCATATCCATTTTAAGGAAACCTCAGCCCTGTACCATATTCCATTTACCCCCCTTTTCCTTCTTGATCTGTAACCTTATTTGCAGTCAAATATCTATTCATTTCAACTGAACCCTTATTCAATAGAAAATATTTCAATCATCAACGAATTAATACTTTTATTACTCCAGAGAGACAAGCAGTAATAGATCTTAAATCTACTTCCTATTCATGTGAGAAAGAAAAGAACAGAGAGGCATATTTAATTAGATTTGGCAAGCTAAAAATAAACTCAGAAGTAAAAACAGTAAGCAATATATTGAAAGATAGCAATAATAATGTCAGTATAATGGGCCAGAGGCAGTGTGAAGAGCTTTCTCTATGTTGATTTTTCACTTATTCCTTACCACAAACCTATGAGCAGATGTTAATTCACAGATGAGGACATTGTGGTTTAGGGAGGTTAAATAACCAGATTAAGGCTATGGAGATTGTGGGTGATAAGATGGAGATTTATTTTTTTTTATTTTATTTTATTTTTTTTTAAGATTTATTTATTTATGCATACAAGCACTGGGGTACAGGCCAGAGGTGTACGGGGGTGAGAGGATTCACCACAGAGAGCAGGGAGCAGAACAGGCAGATCAACAGAAGTACACTGCTGAGAGGAGCAGCGGGCACAGCAGGAGAGGTCTGCTGCACCATGTGGGTCCCCCCCCGGCCGGCAGCAGGGATCGAACTCGTGCTGCAGTGGCTGCGATTTGCTTCGTAGTGCGTTGCTTAACCCACTGCGCCACCAGGGGAGGCCCTAAGATGGAGATTTAAACCCACATCTACCTGGCTATGATAATTTCAATTTTAACTAATAAGAAATTAGATTCATTAATTTCTTCAGAGTACTTAGCTTGAAGTCAAATCTTGGGGACCATTTTTAACAGAGGGTTTATATGGGGGAAAATAAAGATCTGTATGGTGTTTTAATGATTCAAAATTCAGTATCAGTGGTGATGAGATTACACATATTTTTTTTTTCTTGTCTGCACATTCTATCCAAATGTAAATAAATGCTGACCAGTATATGGGGTGCACTTTTCCCAAAACCAAAAGCGTCTGATGTCAGAAGACCAGTTTCAAGTTTCAATATATAACTTACTTAACCAGGTTGTAAATGCCAAAGGCAGGGAAACTGTATCAAAGGTTAGGTTTTTCCAAGCAGATTTGAATAATGCTTCTTAAAGATTATTAAGCTGGTTTCTATTATATCAAAATGTTTTATTTATGAAACTGTTTTCAAGTGCCATTATAATGAAAGCAGAAATTTGTAACCTAAAGAGGTCAATCTGTTAATATTTTTTCCCTTGTGTTCAGTATTGAATATAAAGTTCAGTATTGAATGGGTTATAAAAAAAAAAAAATGGAAACTCCTTTCTAAAGAAGCCCTTCATAGTATTCATATAGAAAATATCTTATTGACCTTCATAAGCATAATACATCAGAGACAAAGTGGACATATGACCTGGAAAAAGATTTAGATACAATAATCTCTGTGCTTTATTTGGTCCTATTTATGTGATCTATAGTAGAGAAATCAAGCTATGAGCTTAGCTCTAAGCTTCACCCATCATCTTTTAATTTGTCCATTTACATATTTATTCAGGCTAAGTCTTAATAGTGTTAAGATTTCCCTATACTAGATCTACCTATAAAATGTTGGTTTTGCCAAGAGCATTCTTTTATTCTTTTATTCATGAATTTTTAACTCTCATTATTGCAATATTAGTCATTCTATTTCATATTCACATTTCAAGGTATTTTCACAAAATCCTGTGATATAGACAATAATATATATGATATATATGTGATGTATATATATATCTGTACTTCACAATGGGAACAGTTAGTGGCACAATAAATAATTGTTATTTTTTTAAATAATTGTTATTTTTTTCAGCAAATGATTTGTACATTGGTGTGTTGGTAAATGTTTAACAGTAAATACTAATTGGGGAGAGAGAAAGCTGTTAATTTATAGCATTTGCCAACCAATTTCAAGTGACCAATGTGATATCAGTAAATACTTAATCAGTTAGAGATGGCACAATTAGCTCTTCTAATCAATACCAACTGAAGAAAAGAGATTAAAAATTTCTCTCGACCCTTACTCCCATAAGCTTTACACAATAATTAAAGATTAAATAATGTTTCATTGAGAAAAAATTATCAATAATTGTTTACATGTACCTTATTTCTAAAGACAGAAGATAGAGGTATAATTCATATCTTTCTAAAGATAACTTTACTACAGATTCCTAGAGATGTTTAATGTTATTATACAATTAAAAATAGAATGATATATGATCAAATTCTTCATTTACAGCCTTCTATTTTTATCTCTTATGATATATAGTGTAGTGCTGGACACACAGTAGATACTGATTGAGTACCCATTTAAATTATCCTTGTTGGCATTTTTGGAATTTGTATTGTTAATAAAATGGCACAGATGTATTCATGACTTAGCAATTTCTGAGTGACAATATTAATAGTGGGGGAAATACTGTAAAATTGTAGTCTGGCCCTTGCTTTACCTTTAGCTTACTATATGATCTTGGGAAACCACTCAAACAATTTACTCGGCCATAACTTGAGAATCTTAATCAGGTTTCTACTATATTAAAAACTTTTGTTTATGAAAGGTTACAAGTATTTTTGATTCATAATGAGACATATGAGAGTCATTTAATTCTAGTCATAGTCCAGTCTTTACATTTTGTTTGTAGTTATTATCTACTTTTACTTTTATGTGAGATCTGACAAAGCACAGTATTTCTCTTCCATAACTTTTATAGTCACTCATCCAATATCCCCTGCTGAAAACTTCAAAACATTTCCAGCGTTGTATTATAATTACCAATTTATATCAAAAATTTTATACATTTATAAATTCAATTCAGATATTTGACTATCTAAAAATTATCCTGTTATAAATTCAAAGATAAATAATGAAAGAGATCACAATTAAACATAAATGGAATGTTATTGAGAGAATAAAGGAAAATAAATGGAGGGAATTCTCTCTAATTTATTTACCATGTTAGAAATTTTAATGGAATTGAAATAGAGTACTTCAAAATACATTATACCTTGACTTCATTTTGGTGAAGGAAAATTTTAAAATAATTATCATCTATAGACGGATTCTTACATTATTTAAAACTGTATCGTTTGTGACATCAAAAAAGAAAGATGATACTTAAAAAGTTCAACTGGTGCATGAAAGCTATGAAAATATGAGCAGATAATGACCCAGATTTCAATGATCTCTTTTAATCAGAATGAATTCTGAGAGACAACTGAGTATTTTATATAAAATACTGAAATGAAGAATTGGGATATTTAATAGGTTAAAAACTAGAAACAAAGAAAGAGGACAGTCTTCTAAAGCATGATCAGGGAGCTAAATGAAATTCATGCTAAAGTGCCTCGTGTCCTATTCCTCACATGAGATTAGATCACTTTTTAAAAATCAAAAATTATGGTAACCTTATGTTTTTTTCACTAGATTGGAAGGAAGCAATTAAAGTTTTTATCATAGTACATGGAATTCTGTGAGAAAAGAAAGAAAAAGTTAAAGCTGGTATTGGTAAATCTAAAGCTTAGTAAAAATGGTTAGAAGTTGGAAGACAAAAATGATAAAGGTGTTTTATGTAGCCATTTTTTTTTTACATGAGCATGTGAAGTACAAGAAGCACTTAGAGGTATACTTCAATGTTCTCCACTGACAGAGGAACAATTTTCCAATAAAAATCCATTTTATGATGACAACAAAAAGCAAATGACTCCTTTAATGGTCTTTAAACTTATTTTTGCTTGATTTGTATTATTTACAAATGGACATGCCCAATTTGCATCATAAGTCAATTTAAATGAATCTTCCAAATAGGAGTTGTGCTAAAATCTACTTCAAGAGTACTAAGAACCAACAAATGCAGTCTATAATTCATTCAATAATGTAAAATGTGTGCCAGCAAAGTGTATAGACTAAACATCAAAGATCAGAGTTCTCAAATATTAGCAAAGGAATATAATCAAGGCAGCATAGTAAATTCAAAAAATTGTTCAAAGGTTTCATAGCAAGTATCATAATATTAGTCTTTGGGAAGGTTAGTCAAATCAAGATCATCATTTCTTAATTTTATTCCTCCATGTAGAGTATAATCCTGAAGGAACTGCCCAGATCAATAAGTTTTGTCTGTAGCATAAATTTATTACTAAATAAAGGATTTTCTCTTATAAGTTTAGAAAATGGTTTTTAGTTGAGGGAAATTCCAAAAAAGAAATTATGTTGAAACAATGCCAGAGATAGAGATTTTAAAACTTGAATTATATTTCAATGATGAACATCACTAGAATTATTTCTATAATTCTGCTCCCCAAAATTAATTGAGTCATAATTTCTGTTTTTATCCTTGAAACATTGTAGGACTATAAGGTGATTACAATGTTTTCCATTAAGTCAAATATTAATTAAAACATTTTTCCTGCTAGATGTTAATCTCTATTTGATGCAATTTCCAATTTAATGGAATCAATTTTAATTCCTCCCACCGTTTTTTCTCTTTTTAGTCTTATTTTATGGTAATGCCTTCAACATATCTTTAGGTAGAATCACTTATTTTATTAAAATACATTTATCAACTAATTGTTAAAAAGAGGACCATTAGTAGAATTTTTTAACATAATGTTCTTGTTTGTATGAAAAAGGAAACAATCAGAAATGTAGTTGTAAAGATGCTTACATTACTTACTATGCCATTTTTTATAGTAGAAACATATAAAATTAAACCTAGTGCTACAAAATCAGGCTATACTTGTCTGACACTTGCCACTACTAAGTCTCTCATACTATTCATAAAGTTGGATTCCATCATACTATGTAAAAAATAACTCAAAATAAATCATAGGCCCTTACTTAGAACTAATACTAAATATCTTAGCAGGAAATACAGGAATGAAGTAATTTGAACTTAGGCAAAGATTTCTTTCTTATGACAGCAAAAGTGCAAGTAATAAAAAAATAAAGTTTTATGCTTCACAGGATAATACATATATATAAAAAAGACAAACCCACAGAGTGGGAGAAAATATCTCATAAAGACTTTGAGTCCAAAATACATAAATGATTTTAACAACTCAACACTAAAAAGACAACCTAATTCTTTAAATAAACAAAAAAATAGATATTTCCAATGAAGATATAAAAATGTCCAATATGCACATGAAAAAATAGTCAACATGATTAGCAATCAAGAAAACGAGAGTCAAAACCATAGTGAGATGCTATTTTACAAAAATCTAGAATGCTTATAAACAAAAGAAATATAATTTTAAAAAGGTGGTGATGAGAAGGAACTAGAACTCATATTTTTGCTTGTATCTGTCTGATAGTAAAATTGTTTACACCTTTGGGAAACTAGTGTAAAAGCTCATCAGAGTTACCACAAATACACTCTTAGAATAATCTCTTCTTGACAAAATTTTAGTCTTCTCTGAGACCTTTAAGCTAGATCTGTACTTTGAACTTTTGTGTCTATTCTTCCTAGGTTTTAACAAGAATACTAAGTTATTTTGCAAAAAAATCTATCTATCCTAGATAGATATGGCATATGATCAAATTCTTCATTCCCAACATTTATGTCTAAATCCTCGGCCTATCTTTGGTAAATTCATGTTGGCATGTTTGTCAAAAATCCCCTTATTCTTTTAGTCTTCTTTTAGAAATATTTTATATGTTACTCTTACCCTTGTATATAAATCCCTACTTCTCTTTGCTGTGTTTGGAATTGAGCATAGTCATATGATGAAGACTCTTTTCCTTGTTGCAGTATCTTCTGAATAAAATCTGTATTTATTATTTTTAACAGTGCTTGGCTCTGTTTCTCTTTGATGAGCAGCAAAAAAATAAAATAAAAATGTTCACCCAAATACTGATACATTAGCATTTATAGGTACATTATTCCTGTTATAATAGTGTGATATCTTTAGAAAGGGGAAGTTTCAGGTTTCTTGCCCCACCCAAGGAAGGATGGAACAGAACAGGAATGAGAAGCTGTGGAAGAGGATGAAGAAGGGGAGACAGATAGTTAAATAAGACTTGGAGGAGGCACACAGTTTAGAGAAATGTGAGGAAGAAACTACATTTGCTTGGATTTGTACCAGGGACTTTCGGGACATGGAAGGAGACACATGAATGAGAGAGAGCTGAGTGTCATAGATCCATGGGGAGACTGAAAATGGCAGCCTTTATCTTGGCTTGTATTTTGATTTTGCTCTTTTCTTGCCACACTTGCCTGGCCCCTTCTGCCCCTTTCCAAGGGTTCCCCACCAAGAGATGCCTTAGACTTGTGACAAGTTTCTGAAACTCAAAGGTCCTGCTATAGACCAATGTTATTTGGCTGGGCTTTACAAAGGAGATGGGTAATTTTTGGTTTTTAATTGGAAACTTTTCACTATGTTCTTTCTTTCCTCTCTATTGTACAACAATTATATTATAGTTCTTTTTATTGAAGGTCTTACACACTAGACCTGTGTTTTGTTTTGATGAGGCCGTTAGCAATACCTATTTAGAGCAGGCAAGTTTGGGGTTCCCAGGATGCCCCGCAGTCTGACACTAACAATATTAGCCAAAAAATGGAAAAATCACATTTTCATCAACTGATGAGTGAAATAAAAAGTTGCATATCTATACAATGGATTATTATATGATAATTGAAATAAGAACTAATACATGCTAAAATACAGGTAAACCTTGAAAACTTATTGCAAGGGAAAGTAGTCATAAAAAGAGTTTATATTATGTCATTATTTCTATGAATTATCTAAAGTAGAATAATCCATAGAGATAGAGAGTAAGTTGGTTGTTGCCAAGAACTGGAGTTTAGAACCTAGAGGAAAATGAGGCGTGCTAATGTATATGTGGGTTTTTTGGGTGATAAAATATCCTAAAATTGATTGATTCTTTGAATATATTAAAATGATATCATTATATACTTTAAAGGGTGAATTGTATTACATGTGAATTTTATAATTGGCCTCAAATAAAAAAAAGTAGAAAAATAAATCACTAGTAAGTGTAAAATCGGTTCTATGTGTTGTACAACTGAGCAGTTTTGCTATAATGGGAAGTTCTGGGACTTAACATGGAGCCAGTGAAAAATGCTTCTCATATGCTTTGTAAAATCAGGCTGATTATTTTCATGTCTGTGTTTGAGATTTCTGATACGTAAATTTTACTGAGGCATCTTTCTGGAAGTATTGTAGGAACTGAATGATACAATGCAAATAACAGATTACAGCAAATTATGAAAGTATAAACAAACAGTATGCATTAGTTGATGCAACTATAGTAAGAAGATTCAATCACATTACCTATGACCATGCTTATACAACATTCAAGTAGAAAAACTGAGTTTGGTTTAGTTTAATTCTTTTTTTGTTGTTTAAAAAATTTGATGATTTATTGCCCATATTACACAACTGGGGTTAGAAAATCATCTAGAAAAAATAGGTAAAACAAACAAATAAGCAAAAACGCAACAATTTTCTTTTTGAACTTAAAAAAAAATTAGGGAAAAATGATCATTAGATTTCCATTTGGAATGTACACTATACAATTCAATTGACTAGCTATCTTGAAATTCCATAAATTTAGAGGCACTGCTTAAGACAAAGGTTTATTTCTATTTGCTTTCTTTTAGCTGTACTGATACAAACATTTGGGAATGAGAGTCACAAGAAATTTTTTTCAGAGTCTGAAGTATAAAGTTGTAATTAGTAGACATCATAACAATAAACTTATCAAGAGGTTAAACAACATTCTTTAAAATGAAAATATAATTGAAATGACTTTTGTTGTTCAATAAATATATTTCTATGATAAAACACCTTAAATCGCTTGTCTGACCTTCATTCTACTTGAGGTGCAAAAATCTGAAGATAGGCAATCTGTGGGAGTTGGTTTACAAAGCATGTGTACAGTATTCCTGACCATCTGTTTCTCTTTGTGTTAACACTTTCAAGTAATATTGTTTTATATACTGACTCAAATTTCACTTATAAATGTCCTTAATGTACAAACATACAGAGTGTACTAAAGTAAGAGATGAATCTAGGGACTATTCAGATTCAGAAAAAGAGTATAACACTAAAGGTGAATAATTACATTTTCATGTGGCTATTTCAGGTGAATAATTACATTTAAAATTTAGAAAAAGAGTGATTAGGTTTAAAATATTAAGATATCTCTCATTGAATCTTTAATGGCTTGCTTAACTAACAAAACACCTCTAAAATGTTTCAGTAGTTATTTTAATATTTATCCATTCATATAAATAATTGAATGCAATACCAAAGGAGGTTGCAAAATACTAAAATCCATGATCTGTGCATAGGTTGTAAGAGCTGTTCATAGCCTGTATTTTGTACAGACATGAAGACAAGTCTTTTCATCTAAGCATGACATCTGTGTATGAAGAGAAACTCACAACTCAGGAAATGAGGTATATAATTGAGAAATACTAAATTATGGAATCTAAGAGGAAAAATGTAGCCAACAAAAGCCATCCTGTAGGGTACCTTAATTAAATAAGAAAGTATATTTAAAGAGTTCTTCCAAATGGTTGTCTATGTGAGAGATTTGGTAAATAACAATCTGTGCAATTTATTAAAACCCGTGATTAGTCACTGAAGAAGGAAAAACAGGTGGACTTCTGGAGTGTCATGGAAATAGAAGTATAATAAGTATTATAGGCATTTTGGGGGGATTTAAGTCATATAAAATTTATTTTGAAATTCCAAATACAATTAAAGAAATGTGAGGGGAAAGGATGTCCTGAATAAACTCCACATATGGGTTTTATGGACTCCACCTCGACTCCAGACCAGAGATCCAAGACACCAAGGATTGCAAATCACATGGTGTCATCAGCACAGAAGCAAAGACTGTTGAAAATTGAGAGTAGGGTTAAGCAGCCAGACTTGGTATATAATCAGACATGTGGGTATTGGGGGTCCTTGGATTTTGTTGGCTTTCAGCGTGTTATTGGGGTTCCAGCTCAGTGGAACTGATAGGACACATTCACCAATTTACTTGTCTCTCTTTCTTCCTGAGTTATTCATTTCTTCATTCCCCCTTTTTGTAAATATATCCTTTATTAGCCTTTTTGTGTGTTTGCAGTTAAGTCTCATTACAAGTCCCTTTTAAGCATGCGGGTAAGGACCCACAGCAAGGCCAACCCATTTCATATTGGGGTTGTCCTGTAACAGTAGACAAGGGGTAAAAAGCTTTGAAGATTATCTGTGAGTTCTACATAAAAGATTTTGTAATATTATTATTAAACATTTTATTTTTTAACATTTATTTATTTATGCATACAAGAACTGGGGTACAGGTCTGAGTGTGGGGGGTAAAAAGATACACCAGAGACAGAGTGGGGAACAAAACAAACAGATTAACTGAAATACACTGCTGAGGAGAGCAGTGGCAAGGCAGGAGAGGTCTTCAGTGCCACACGGGTTAGCTTCCTGGTCAGCAGCAGGGATTGAACTCATGCTGCAGTGGCTGCAATTTGCCTCATAGTGCGTTGCTTAACCTATTACGCCAACAGGGAGGCCCCTATTATTAAACATTTTAATTTAGTGATGTTGTAATGTAATGATAACAGAAATAAGAAATAAATTGATGCCTTTTTTTAATAGTTCATATTTTGGTTATTAAATTATTTCTATAACATAAGGAGTCCCAAATTCTTAAGTGTTTGAAAACTCTGAATTATCTAATCCAAACCAATTACCTATTAGTTTGTTCTCACAGATCTTAATTTGTAGCAAATATATACAATAGAATACTAACCAGCTATTAAAAGATGAAATCTTGTGATTTGCATCATGGATGGAGCTGAAGGGGCTTATGCCAAGTCCCGGAGAAAGACAAATACCTGATGGTGTCACTTGTATGTGGAATATAGAGAAAGAAAATAAAGGATCATATAAAAACAACAAACAAACACAAAAACCTTAGTAATACAGCTGTAGAATTGAGGCTATCGGAGGAGGGTGGGAAGAACTATTGTGGAAGACTGTGGTTGCCCTTGTAGTGGGTGTGGTATGGTGTGATCCTATACCTACCTATACCTCTAAATCATATATTGTGCTGTAAACTAATGTTACCTCAATTTTTAAAAATAGTAAAATAAAAGGGATTTAAAGGCAAGAAAGATGCCTTTTGATCTATGTCTGAACCTACATTGTAGCTACAGGAGTCAATAAATACCCTACTGGTAGTAGTTTTAAAGAAATAAAGACAGTTAAAAATATCCCTGACTTGTACCCACAAGATTATGGGGTCAAAGACAGGCTCTGGATGAGCAAGGCAATGATTGGACTTGAAACATTAAGTGGCCCTTATCCTGGCCACTGTTTGGTGAAGAAAGTACATTATAATGTTTATAAGTGGAAGGCTAACATAAAAGTTAATACACGTTTTATACCTATAGAATTGAAATCTATTTACCTTAGTATATTATCCATTTATTCACTTTTTAAAGTAAAAGAACATTTAATTAAATCACAACTTATAGAAAGTTTTCCTTGAAATTTAATTGCCAGTCAGGTTGTATTTGATTTGGCTATCTCAAAGACAAAAATATAAAATTAAGCTGTGTATTTTATAAAATGTGAACTTTAGAGAATAAACAAATATTTATCAGAAGAGATAATTATTTCCTTCTCTCTTAACATTTCATCAGAACTTTTCTTCATCACTAAAACTCTAGTTCTTTGAGGAATATTTTGATGAATGAAATAAAGGCACACATACATAGACAGACAGATATAAGCATGTATATATGTACGTGTGCACACACACACAGGTTTCCAATCCTCTTGAAAATGTAGTTGGTTTGGAATGATCTAAAAGTATTTTGATGAGGTCCTAGTGGCTTCATTATAATGCTAAGTAATGAAATCCCAATTTTTATTGTCACATTTCTTGGCCTGTTTCCCTCTATCATGACTCTTGCCCACACTTAAGTGTTGACTGGATATTTTTTATGTGTGAAAACATCATTCTCTTTCAAACAGAAGTTCTATGTAAGTTTCAATTTCCAGATGATTCATCAGAACAAAGCTGGTTCATAGGGGAAAATTTACAAATTGCTTACATCTGTTAAAGTGAAAACATTAGTTTTTTTAATCTGCCAGTAATGATGGCTAAATCATCTGTGGAATATGATAGGTGTGTGGGGGAAAAAATATTTGTCACAGGGCAATGAGGAAATGACATGTGAAAGTCCCAAGGTTAACTCATATTTCAGTGATGAACTTTCAGGCATTTGGGGATAGACAATTCCTTAATTTATTTACACACAAACTAAAAAACTCCCTTACCAAGCAATTTAACAAGGTAAGCCTGAATATACTCATTAAAGAAATTAATGAATTTTTGGAATCAAGACTTTCTGAGATAAACAAGTGAAACAATTATTATACATTATGATTAGAAAATATGGTGTTTCATCAATTTAATAAGTGATAATTTAAATATTATTCAGAATGACTATAATAAATCAGGCTATATAGTGCAGATGTTATTTATATATGTAATCATATTAATAAATAACATGTAATATATAATCATATATGTAAATAACCATAATATACATGTATAAATATATGTCTAGTTTGCTGCACAAATATATTCACAAAGAATTCATATGACAAATATCTAAGTGTCATAATATATACAGTTGACAACTAATTTCAAGGGCAAATAGTTTGGGATGGCATTATCTTTTAAATTGTGTTAGTTGAGTTAAATATTTCTCTCATTTCCTTTTTGCTACTACAATAGTAAATTGGTTGACAGTGCAGATATACACAATTCATGATAAAATTCTTCCTATAATGAGTCATTTTTGTTACAAGATTTATTTCAAACAGTTTAGAAAGAATATAACAATTTACATATTAAACTTGCTACTTGACACTATTTCCCACATTTCAGACATTTTTAATATAAAAATGAAATGAAAAGAAATTAGTTCATAATTGACTTATTGTCACCTATTTGGACATACCTGAGGGACCATTAATTTTAATTCCTTACTAAGAAAATGCTTGCATGACCACTAATCTTATTTATTGAACTTCCTAACATAATGGTACATGTTAGAAATATGTAAATACTATTTTGAAATTTGGTGTTAGTGTAACAAATTGATAAAAATGTTGAAAAAATAAATTCTGTATCAAGAAATACATATGAAAATAAATTATTTTAAAACTAGGTCATTAAGCCCTCTATTTTTCAAATTGTTCATTAAAATACTTTGGGGAATCTACACAAATTTTGTCTTCACTGAGGAAAATGAAGGACAACAGCATTATCTAAAACTGTATGACTTTCAAATATTCCCTTTCACTGCCAAATCTAGACCAAGAGAATTTTTAAACCAGTTTGCCTCCAGAAAATATTTAGCAACGATGAAAAGCAGGATTAGGGTCACTTCCAATTGTCTGCACATTTAGTGTAGACATGCAGTAGGAAAAAAATCACATTGAAACGTGACTGGAACTGTGCATTTGTATTCATTCCACCATAGAAACAGTTTGAATGCTTTTCTCCAGAGACTTATGTATCTCAGTGACAGCTGCATTGCCACAATATGCTGAAGTGGCTCATCTTGACAGGTCACATCCTGGATTTCACATTCTGAATGGCAGCTGGGATGCCTGAGAGTTTTCTCACAGAGGGTGGGCCCTGTGTTTAAGCAGGCCCTCCCTGGCTTCAGAGACAAGCTGAACATGTGGTCACAGACAAGCTGAACTATGAGAAGTTCAGGATGTACCTTTGTCACTGTAGTTGCTCCCTAAATAGCAGTGACATTCATGGCAGAAATCACTGTGACTGTGTAATAACAGTGCAAAGTACAAGACAGTCACATACAAAAGAATGAAACTGGCCAACTATTTCACTCTATACGTAAAAATCAACTCAAAGTGATAGAAGTCTCAGAATAAGACATAAAACCATAAAATACATAGAAGAAAACATAGGCAAACACTGAAGCTTCAGAGATGTCTTTGTGAATTCTTCTCTAGCAGCAAGGAAAACAAAAGAGGATATAAACAATTGGGACCACATCAAATGAAAAGTTTCTGCACAGTGAAAGAAAATGTCACTAAAACAAAAAGAACAATCTACTGAATGGGAGAAAATATTTGCAAACTATATATCCTACAAGGAGCTGATATTCAAGATCTACAAACAACTCATACAGATCAACAAAAAGAAAACAAATTACCCAAGCAACAATGAACAGAGGCTAATATCACCAGGAAAATGCAAATCCAAACCACAATGAGACACAACTTCACACCTGTAAGAATGGCTCATCTCAAAAAGACCAGAAACAAGAAGTGTTGGCAAGGATGTGTGGAAAAAGGAGTCCTCTTACATTGTTGCTGGGGATGTAAACTGGTCCTGCTCTTATGGAAGACATAATGTAAATTTCTCAAAAGGTTAAAAATGAAGAGCATGTTGGATTGTGGTTGAGAACTCTGGATCCTTTGGTGGTGGGAAAACTATGGTGACCACATCTAAGTGGGAAGTCCTATACTGTAAAAAAACAAACTAGGATTTTTTTTTTATTAAAAAAAGGATCTACCATATAACCCAACAATTCTACTCCCAGTTATCTACAGGAAGACTATAAAAACCATGACTTTGAAGGTAAATATGTACTTGTGTTCATTGCAGCAATATTTACAATAGCCACTCTATGGGAACAAAAACCTAAGTGTCAAAAAGCTGATGTGCAAAACATGAAGATGCAGTATATGTACACCATGGGATATCAGTCAGCTATTTAAAAAGATAAACTCTTGCCACTTGCAAAAACATGGATGGAACTGGAGGGGACTGCGCTAAACATAGTCAGAAATATGATGTCACTTACACGTGGAGTATAGAGAAATAAACCAGAGGATCAGGTAAAGCCAAACTAACAACAAAGCCTACAAATATGACTATAAAACTGAGGTGATGGGATGGGTAGAAAAAAGGGAAAGGTATGAACAAAAAGGGGAGAGATACAATGGACTATTGTGATGGAACATGGGTGATGGAGTGATGGGTGTGGTATAGTAACACCTGAGAGGGGCGGTCCTATACTCTAAAATACAATGTTGTAAGCCAATGTTTTCTCAAAAAAAAAGAAAAAGATAAAAGTAGCACCTTCCCTGTCTATCTCTGACTATGCAGGTATTTCTTTTTACAAACCATTTTCCTTTGCAAAGCAGTAGCAGCAGCTCTTTCTGTCTTGTTGTGTCTGTGCAGGTGTCCTTTATTTATATAATAAACTTGGTATTTTTTATATAATAAACTTGGCCTTTTGGATTAAAAAATAAACAAAACAGGGCCTCCCTGGTGGCTCAAAGGTTAAAGACACAGCCTTATCAAGCTGTTGCAGACACTGCAACATCCCTGGCCAGGGAGGGACCCGCATGGTGCATCAGACCTCTCCTGTTTTGCCCCTGGCTCCCTTTGGCAGTGTATTTCAGTAGATCTGTCTGTTCTGCTCCCACACTGTCTCTGGTGAATCCTCTCACCCACAGCACCTCTGGTCTACATCTTAGTTCTTGTATTCATAAATAAACCTTTAAAACAAACAAACAAAAAATAAATCAATGCAAACTGCCTTTTATAGTCACAGATTTCCCGTGTCCCATTGTTGTAACACCTTTCCTTATGTGACCTGCAATAGCCACATCTTATATACTGTTGCTAAACATTGGTGAAGTGATTCAAATTGAAATCTATTTCTTCAGTCATTTCAGATGTATAAAGAAATTGAAAATAAAAACAAATTAATTTTTAATTTACAATTCTGGGGCATCTTATGAAACAGAACAAATCTATGATTATAACAAGAAAATATGAGACTATTTCCATTCACCGGAAAGTGAGTTACCTGTTCTAGGTGAGCCTTGGCTCCATTTGGGGGTGAAGTCCATTATCAAACGGGACCTGCATAAAGCCACTGCTGTGCCAAATTCTAATGAGCTGACTGGAGATAAATTAATTCGGCCTGATATGAGGAAATTCCTCTCAGCCTTCAAGCTCCTTTGTGCCAGACAAGCAGCTTTTCAGGGCAATGACCCAAGGCACTTTAGAGAATAACTTTTTGCCTCTCCTTTTGTGGTTTTAAAGCACCACTTTTTATTCCCTGAGACCTCAAAAAGCAATACCTCTTTAAAAATCTCTCTGAATGCTCATAATGGATCAAAAGTTTTTCTGTTAGATAAAGACATAGGTTGAGTTTATGATTTCTAAGAGCATTTTTGCAAAGGCTCCTTTTAGATCAAAAACTTAAGTTGTAGCCTAGATTTTCTCACTACTGTACTCCAGAGACATCCAGGGCATGTACCATAATTAAACCTTCATGTAGCCCACTGCAAATCCAGGTCGAAAACTTCAGATTCTAGTGGAGGAGCATCAGTAATTTGCTTGGGGTTGGAAAAAAAATCCCTAGTCCAGAGTTTCTACCCATTCAAATCAAAAAAGGTAAATATCTTCAGTTAATCCTACTCCATAAGCAAGGAATGGAAGAGTTAAGTTTTTCCAAAGACCCAGATTCTTGTGAAATGTTCTCATTAAGTATGAGATTGAGAAGAATTTTCTTTTTCTTTAACATTTTTAAAAGATTTTATTTATTTATGCATATAAGACCAGAGGCATTGGGGGGGGGGGTGGCGGTGAGAGGATTCATCAGAAATAGTGTAGGGAGCAAAACAGGCAGATTGACTAAAATGCATTGTGGGGGGAGAAGCAGGTGAGGCAGGAGAGGTCTGTAGCGGTATGCAGGTCTCCAGCACCACCTGCCCCTGCCCCGCATCCCACCCCTGGGTTTGAACTCTTGCTGAAGTGGCTACAGAAAACCCACAATGTAGCACTCAACCCCTTGTGCCACCTTGGAGGCCCTTGATTGGTAAGAATTTTCATTAGCTTAATTATAAACAGTCATGAAAAGAACAAAGCCCTGTCAAGTGACCTACCACAAAACACAGATGAACTTTGATGCGATGACCCCCAAGGTCAATTGTTTTAGGCCTAACACTTTCTCCTTTGTCTTTTTTCCCTAACAAATATTCAAAATACAACCATAATCCTTTTACAAGCATAAGCATATTTATCCTCTTTTATACATTTGTCTTGGCTCCTCCAAACTATTGCCTAAAGACTTTGATCAATCTTTTCATTTATTTGAAGTTTTACTTTGTCTTAATTCTATTTTAGAGTAATAAAGAAAAGGTTGAAAAGCAAAAGACATTGACAATGATAGATCTAGAGTCAGGAAAGTCATAAATAGAAAACAAACATAATATAGTGTTTGTATCCTTAACCTCTAAAATGCTTGAACGTTCTTCAGTTTCCATTTAGCAACATAATCTTCTATAAATAAAACTGATTTTTCTAAAATACAAGTAATTGAGTCAAAGAGATATGAAGTCTTAGGTATTATGTATGCTGTATTAATGATATATAGAGAAGTGATATTTTTATTCTCTTTAGCCATGAATGGCTATGACTAAAGAGGCTTTGTATGGAAAGAGTCCATTTGCATTCAATGGAAAGTGAATTACCTGCTCTAGCTGAGCCCAAGAATTTAGCTACCACTTATAAAAATGTTGTATAAGTAGATGCGTTCCAAGGGGCAAATAAGTCAAAGGCAGCAGAGTTTAGCAAAATTTATCTTGCTCTTTAGTTATGGCCACAGTGGAACCAGTTTGATGTGGCTCACAGACCAGTGCTACCACTTACTGGGTGAGACTATACAAGACATTTGACTTCATTGCACAGATAAAATAGAGAGAATTATTTACCTTGTTATGGAGACTAAATAGCTTAAAAATTTTAGAGTGTTTCCAACAATGAATGGCATCTGTTAACATAATATATTTCTTATGGAATTGAACAGTCAATAAGACAGCAAATTAAACTCACTCCATTTCTAAATTAGAAACTGTGCTTATGCAGCAATTATCTACATAAAACAAATATTTTTAGTCTTCTGAATTCAGAATTCCTCTTCAAACCCTCAGTAGACCTATTTTATGTCTTATAATGTCTTTGCATATTAACAAATATGCCTGTGATTTGGGAATGCAGTCAAAGACTCCTCATCAAGAATGACATGGACCACATCACTGCTGTGTTATTTAGAAAAGGGCAGACTTTTGAATGGCTGCATTCGATTTATCTATGTGTATGTGCTGTGCATGTATGTTTAAACATGAAAACCATGCACATTTATATCAAACTAAAATTAAAGACACAAATTATTCTACAGAGTATTAAGCAGTCATAGATATCTATTTATATAGGCATAATTGCATAAGACTTTAAATATAAATATTTTTCATTATATCTGCTTAGGGTGTAATTGTAAGTGTAATGCTTTCATAACTTGCTAATATATAATGTTATGACTACATTAGCTCCTAAAATTTAAACCATAGTTCCTCAAAATAAATATTTTAATAATTTATTTATTTATATAGATTTTACATCATTGTTTATTTTTGTACAATGTTTGCTTTCTTCTCTCAGGTGTAATCCCTATAAAATTCCTATCACCAATTCACCCATGAACAATCACCACAGTCCCTTATGCTCTTCCCTCCCCCATTTTGATTCCTCTCCCTCCTCCTCTCCTGCAAAATGTCTCTGATTTATAGTTGTCTATTTTTTTTTATTGTTATTATTTATTTTCCCTGATCCCTTATTTGGTTTCCCTATATTCATCCTCTAAGTGTAACTATCTGATATTTTTCTTTTTCCTTCTGGTTTATTTCACTAAACATATTCCCTTCTAGCTATTTCCTCAAAATAAATCTTACTGTAAACACATATGGGATTTTAATCAAGTGTCCAGTGATAGCTCTCAAATGGTCCGAATTGAGATTGAAGTTGCTAGTTTTTCCAGTGTATTATTAAGTTATATTATATAATTATATTCATTAAAAATTAATTTTTGAATGACTTATCTGTTTTAATTTATCACTATAATCCTCAAAAACCACTTAGCATTGAAGGAACAGTATTTGCCAGGTGCTCTGCTAGATATCAGTACAGAACAAACAGATATAGTTTATTGGGGAAACTGATCATCTCCATCCCATAACTGAGCACCCACTGTGCTCTGTATAAGTCAGACAAGGGACTGTGTGGGATGCAGTGGAGTAACCTGATAAGGAAAAGTTACAAAATGTGACTATAAGCAATAAGATTATATCTGACAAAATTAAATACTTAGCAATTCTGCATATTTCTACCTGGAGTCTCAACAAGTTTCATAATCTTTCTAAACCTCAATTGTTCCCTTCTTAAAAACAGACTTATCAAATCTATTTGAGGTGAGGATTAAGTGAGAAAATAAATGTTCTATAATAGAATTATTCTGATTGCCATTGTCCTTCCTCCTGTGCAGAAACACACAACTTTCCCCCTTCATCTATCTCCCCATCTCCATCCTGCTTCATCATATGCATTATTCTTTCAGTCCCAGTACTTCTGCTCTACTGCTTAGTCTTCCATTGGAGTTGGAGTCTGGTTCATAGTCAGATAAATTACTGCTCATAAGTTTGATATTTTTTGGAGACCCTAAACAAATCATTTATCTTTTAAAGTTTTTCTATATGACTATTGTTCTATCTTTTCAACAATTTATTTTATTGTTATTTTTAATTTTTGGAGGGAAAGGTGGATAGGCAACATAGAAATCAAAACATGGTGAAAATCTATATATTCCTGTGATAACCATTTGAGAAATCTCTCAGGTACTAGTCCTATAACTTTACTAAAAGCATTGGTTCTAGAAAGACGTAAAGTTTTCTGTGAGTTCTAAATAGAATATAGCTTTGTTAAACTTGTTCTCAATATCAGTAAAAATTACTTCACATTTGGATAAATTAAATGAATTATGTTTATTTGTACTTAAAGCTAGTGTGTTGATTCAAATCAGTGCATGCTTTAGATTTTATTTGTATTTAAATCCACAGACACTAATTTTTCCTTTTGGGGCACCAAAGATTTTACAATTATACATAAAATGTGGTACTGAATATCTGGGACATATGCCTGAGGGAAGCATTGCTAATCCTTAACAATACTGAAGATATTTCAGTATCACAGTTGTTTCATTTTTGAAGATATTTCAGTATCACAGTTTTTTTTTTTTTTCCAAACATACTTTGGACCACAGCAACCGTAATAATAAGAAGAAAGTTTTGCTATCCCCATGAATGAAGTGAAAGAAAATTGTTATTTTCAAAGTGGTGTCTCTCTAAGTTAATGTAGGTTAGTGCAGTAAAATATGTTGTAACATTATAAAAATTCAATGTGGATGCTAGCATCCACATGCTTCTGCTGTCTTTTCTTGCTTGTGTTGGACACATTAAGTCATCATGAATTTGTATACAGTTTAACAAATTAGCTTCTGAAATATTCTTGAAGGTTCCAGTTAGTTAATATGACACTAATTTTATGAAAGTACAGCTTTGATCTCATTTCTTTCTCACAAACTTATACTGATTCTACATATTTAGAAAGATTATAGCTCTTTGTTATATCATTCAAGATTTTCTGGATTTTACACTACTCAACTCTTTAATAAATTGTCTCAATCTTCTTAGCTATTTATCTAGTTTTCTATTCCAGTGGTTTTGCTCATCCATTCTTCTATGTGCCAAATAAGTTTAATATTACCCTGTTATTCTAGTATATACATTAGGGAATTCCAATCACTGTCCATGGCCTCTAATATCTCCATTTAATGAAATATGTCATGATTTACCCTCATGAAAGTAATTCTTCCCTTTATAGCACATTGCTGTACTCAATCACTCATTCCATTTTAACCAGAAGCTGTACATTGCTAAGAATTCAGAGGCAAATATGGTGAACTCTTCTGCATTCATCAAATAGTTCTGCTTAGTGTGTTTGTGGTCAATATTATATATTCTAATTGATTAGCATATCAATTGGTAGACAAAATTGAGAATCTCTGGATAGCAGAGATTAAAATAATTGATCTTTATGTCCTTGGGACCTAGCATGGAACTTAGCATTTAGAGGAAGATAATAAATCTTTATGGAAATGATGTGAATTCCTAGATTGTTGTGGCTTTCTGATTCAAGATAATAACACCCAGAGTATTTTGTGTGTGTGTGATTAATATTATTTCAGTTATTTTAAGTTGATCTCTGAGGTAATTATACAGGTTTTATTGGACTTCAAAATAAAATTCTCATGTAGTTAGTTTACCAAGATGCACTGCCTTTGTAAAAGGGCAGTGTAAAATTGACAGGAAGGGTACAAGCAGCTTTGCTTAGATTGAGGCAATTTCTTTCGCTACATTTGTAATCTTGAGAAAGTTACTTAACTATTTTCTCTCTTAATGTCTTTATATGGAAAATGGAATTAGTAACAGAAGTAGTTGAGTTGTTTACAGAGTGTGAAAATCACTTGTAATGATTGGCACAAAGTGTTACATGACTTAAGCTAATAATATACAGTGAAGTGATGGCAAAAAGGTATCTGTCTTCACACATGTCATTTTTTTATGTTTGAAGCAATTCTTCAATAATCTTGTCATTAACTAAAATATCACTGTCTCCAGGAGGTCTTTTCTTTTAATCAGTCCTGGACTATCACTTCTAAAATTGAATATCCCATAGTATCCATTCTCCCCCTTCAAAGCATTTTAGTTATAATGTACTCTAATTTACTGGTCTTGACATAATCATTCACATGAAAGTGAGAACATGAGCAGTTTAGTCCAAATTTGTACCTCAGACCTAAAAAATACCTGGCACACAGTAATATGATCAATACAAGGTGAATGAATAGATGAAATAAGTAAAATTGAAGAGTCTAGGATATCACTTAATCAAGTTAGCACTAACATAATAAAGGAAATTATTATAAAATAGCACATTGTTGTACTCAGTCATACATTCCATACTAATATATAATACACAGGTTATATATCATGTATATTGCATCTATGTATATCAATAGGCTATTTTTTTAAGAACTTAAAAAATCCAATAGTGAAAGAATAATGAAAGGAAAGAAAGCATAAAATCTTATAACAAAAGGAGCAATTGTGAGTTTGGGTGAACTAGAAAGAGAGTAGAAAAATTTTTGATTTACCATTTCCTAAAACTTCACATGGCTATTAAATATAGTATTTCTCTCACAAAAATAGGTTTGTCAATATTAGTGACAATGTTTGTAATCTGGTATCTAACAATGTCATTAAAACATGGATGCTCGTAGGAAAAACTGTGACTTATTTTAATTTAATGGTTTTTAATTTCTGAGTATTACAAATCTCTTTCTATTTTTAGATATATATTTTTTTCATTCTCACATTGTCACTCTGGATGAAATTTAGCTATCCTTGGATTTTTTTTTTCAAAATCAGAAAACAAGAGAGAGTGGTAAAAAAAAAAATCTTTCAGTTTATATTATAGCTATAGAACATTTGCATCCTGACATGATATTAATTTGGTGTTTTCAATTTGAACACAAAATTCTCAATCACCAATTCTAAAAAGGCCGAAAGTTCTATACCAAAGGGTCATTTCATTAATAGTACAAAGTGACATTTTTCTCTTAGATTTTTGGTTAAAAAAAATAGATTTGTCTCCATCCCCAGTTCCTGGAAATTTCTAAGTGACAAGAGTGTCTTTTGCTATTCTTAAAGATCACCTGATATTATCCTAATGAGATGGCTTTGGGTGAGTCCCCTTAGGCCCTTTAAGACAAATTCATTAAAAAGCAGGAACTTTCAGCCCCTTCCTTCTCTGACCTCTAGAGAAGAGAGGAGGGCTGGAGATGGGTTATAAAAACCCTTGAAAGGGCCTCCCTGGTGCCACAAGGTGTTAAGTCTCAACACTATGAAGCTATCAGCAGTCTTTGCAGCCTTAGTTTGATCCCCAGCCAGGGTGATCCGCATGGACAGCAGACCTCTCCTGTATGAACCGCTGAGCCCCTCAGAAGTATATTTCAGTATATTTGCCTGTTCTGCTCCCCACTTTGTTTCTGGTGAATCCACTCACTCCCCACACCTCTGGCCTGTACCAGTTCTTCTAGGTAAAACTAACTAAATAAATACATCTTAAAAAAAACAAACAAACAAAAAACCTTGAAGACATAGTTCCCTCAAGCGTGTACATAGCAGGATGTTGAAAACTCCTTGCCACCCCTATTCCACACTCTCCCAATAGAAAATGCCACATATACTGTTCCATTTGAAAGTCCCTGAGTTACATCACTTATAATAAACTAGCAATTGTAAGCAAAGTGCTTTCCTTGAATTCTGTAAGTTGTTTTGCACATTATAAACCTGAGGAAGGTGATATGGGAACCCTTGATAAATAGCTGGTCTGGCAAAAATACATGTGGTCAGATACTTGGGGTGTGTTTGAAGTGTTATCAAACAAATGGAAATAAGCCCTCTAATTGATGCAAACTGCTCAGATAACTGTGTCAAAATTGAATTGAATTGTTGATCATCCAGTTGCTATTCAGAGATTTGGAAAAGTAGGTGTTTATATCAGATGAAACCTCAGAGACCACCATGTGAGAGTTGCTCAGCTGTTCACAGAAATGTTAGCTATTTTGATAGTTACACATAGTTTTCTATTCATTTTTAAAGATGTCATTTTTTCAAACATAACCAATTTATATTATACTCACTACAAAAGTATGAAAAAACATTCATTAAATTATTTTTTCAATCATAATAAATAAACTGAAATTGGAACATACACAGTGTTATACAAGGTAAACACTGGACAACTTGCTTCATTCAGTAATGACATTACTGGTAGTGAAATGTTTCATATTCATTCATACCAAGTTTCTCATCAAGAATTGTATTTGTCACTCATGGGAAATGTATAAGATAAAGTTTAAAATGAACAACTCATTTATGACTTTAAGTGACAATCAGTATTTCAGAAATAACACAATAAAAGACAGAAGAGATTTATTAACAACTAATATAGAGTTGTTTCATCTGCCAAAATTGGAATAGATATATTTCACTTTGGGGAATGCATTAGATATGTTCATCTATTATTAATATGGACCAGAATGGAAAGATAAACCTCAGCTGACTTCAAATCAAATGAGAATGATATAGAAGTGGAGAGGAAATCTGGAATAGAGCTAGTAATGATGCTAAGGTAAGTTCTAAGATAGAATGACCTCCAAGGGAGGGGGCACATCTAGAGAAGAGAGAATTCTGCAGACTGAATGATCTGTGATTAATTACCCAAAGGAGAATTTATTGAACCTGCTTTTCAATGATAAATTAATTATAGCTAATTCTTATTTCCCACTGTTCTAGATGTTTTGCTTATAACTCAAATGGTCCTTTCATGCAACCATATGAGACAGCTGCTCTTAATAATCCACATTTTACAGATCAGAAACTTGAAGCATGAGGAAAATAAAGAACTGTTATAGAGCTGTGGAAACTTATAGAGCTGTGGAACTAAGAATTAAGAAATAATTTCCCTCCAGACGCTGAGCCTTAAAAACCATGTTTATTTGAATCTTAGCAATGCTATAAACTTGACCATGCCATTTCCAGTTGCCTTACATTACTTTTAAATATAAAACTTAAATTACAAATATATAAAATGTAACCGAAGGTTCAAAACTGTGTTTTATAATTTTCTTGGGAATTAGAGTCTGAGTAAAACATCAGGTGCATTTTATTAACGATAAAAAGACAGAGAAGTAGAAACTTTTTTATAATCCAATGTGAAAAAAAAAAGTTCATAATGTTTTTCATGTTAAATTGATTTTCCCAGTTAAATATATTCCTGAAAAAGTAGAACTGGTATTAAACAACATCTACTTATCCACATCAAATGCTGTATTTCATGTTGACTTCTTCAACACTTCAAACAAAGTTATCATTCCATAACTCCTGGGGGGGGGCAAATACTTTTCAAAAATAAAATGTAATTTAAATAATCAAATTGAACTATCATACTTATAAAAAATATGTCCAGATTCTAATTTTACTTAATATTGACAGAAACAACACTGATGCTTGGAAAAGAATAAGATACAGCAGAGAAAATTATTACTCTTCTGTGCTGACTTTAAACTCTAATACTTTGGAGACTGACATCAGTTTCCAGGTAAAAATACCCCTGTGTCAGTTAGTTATTATCACAACTAACTTTACCCATAAGGTCTCTAAAGGAATCTAGAGGAGTTTAGCATTAGTGCTAAAACACAAACACAGAACACAGACACATGCATGCATACCCCAGAGGGAAATAAGAGAACATTCTCACATTAGTTCTACTTTTCACTTATAAAATCTGAGTGTCAGGTGCTTTGGGAAGTTTAAGAAAGAATGAAATAGATAGATGATGATAGATGATAGATTAGATAGCTAGCTAGATAGATAGATGATAGACAGATTTCCGCAGATTTATTTTCCATATCACATCATTTCTATATACATAAAATAACAAGCTGATTCATATCTGACTGTATTCACCTATTTCTAGCCCCAAATTTTTCCTCAGGAATAGTTCTGGAATGCTAGATCGCCAGCTCTTTTTCTTTTCTCTATGTCCTTTCTTTTTTGATACACTAGTCACCCCATATCCAAAGTCTTAACCTTCTCTAAACCACTGAACAAAAGAGATGATTTCTTTTATGTTATGGGTGAAGAGCTATAATTAACAGAAGATAGAGTTCAATGACTATACTCAGTGATCCAACTGAGTATAGTAATGCTCCTTCACACACACACAGACACACACACACACACCCTATTTAGCAAGTCTTTTCACTAGCAATAAATAAAATAAATAGTCCTTTAACTCCTATAAGCAGCAATATATATATGTATATGTATATATATATTTTTTTACTGGTATTTGAACATTCATCTTTAGATCTTATTTCTTCTTGTTTTTCCTAAATCAACTGTTACATCTGCTTGTTTTCTTATGATTTCTTTCACCTTTCACTCAGATGAGGCAAGTAATGGTAATAAATGACACAGACTCACCATCTATAACATTTAATAGTCTGTGGCATGAGGAAAGTCCTATTACTGCAAGAGGGGTGAAACATTTTAGATGCACTGGTTGCAGCAGAGACATGTTGAACCATAGCAATGAATTTAAGAGGTTTTAGATGAAACATCCACTATTTCATTTTGCCAGTGTAGTTCTACAATATAAGTTTTCATGACAAAATCTTTCTCTTCCATTATAAGAGTAAAACTGCTAGAAAATAAAGTAATTGAATTGTATATGATCTCAAGTGTTATTGTAAAAAGGTTTGGTTTTAATTCTCCCTGCTGATGAGATACTTATTATCATGGAATGAGGAAGAAACAATATTTCAGTTTCTTAACTTAAAATATCTTTGAACTTGTTAACTGAGAGCTGCAGTAAAACATCACAATTAAAGTAAAATTCTTTTACTAAAAACCTGAACTGCTTGTCTACACACATACATATTTTTCTATTTGTAAATGAATCCTAATCTGTGTTACAATTAGCTCAGTTAGTTTAAACCATGCTACATTAGCAATATGGAATTAGAATTGGATGCACGAAAACAAAAACATACAAACATTTCACATGCATGCCCATAAATACACGTGTCTATATATTTCTTATATTTCAAACATGTATTATAAAGCATTAAATCTTTTGTGTAAAACATTCACCAACTTTTTTTCTTATTATATAGTTATAACCAGAGGAAATAACAATGCAATTTAACTTACTATCATTTTTTACTAATAATCATCTTGTTTTTAAGCTAAGTATTAAAAAATAATATTTTCCAATTACATAAATAAACATTTGTTATCTGTAGAAGCTGATGTCAAAACTACTAGGTGTGTTGTGGTAAACAATGAAAATACAGAGAAGTAGAAGTCCTTTTAATACCTTGTTTTCCCTGTTAAACTGGTTTTCCAGAAAAAAATGGAAAAATCTAATTCCTGTCAAAATATTTCCAAATACTTGAAATAAAGAGTTATGATTTTATATCTATAAGATTGTAATCACCATATCATGAGTTATTAATAAAATTAGTTTTTCTATATTTTATTAAAATTATGTAAATATATAATACATTTATAGTAAATATTCATTTCTGACAAATCATAAAATTTAAAGGTTATTATAAACTATAAATCAGGAAAACTCACTATCAGAGTAAAGGATTTGAGTAATTTTTCCTTACTTAATTGATTACTATATTTATCTATACTTTATAGATTATTATATAAAATATCTACCATGATGCTTTTATTTGACTATCATAATAAACCAGAGTTACATTATAAAAAAAAATAGTTTTTGCCTGTATCTAGAACATTTACTTTGAACAATCTAATTTATGTTAACAAATATAATAAAAGGAAAAAAATTCTAATAAATGAGATAGAAATTTCTGATAAACTTGCCAGTGTGACAGAAGTTTAGTAAGTCTGTATATTAATGTTTCAATTTCTCTCTACTTAATATACACAGAATTTTCCTTGAATCATACATTTAATCTGGGGTTAATAATCTGGAGATACGGTTTATTGATTCACAAAAACACTGTTAAATTTTCTAGTACTTTTAAAGAAGGTTAACTTCTTTTCAGGAACCTGAAATTGAACTCATTGGGAGTATTTACACTATGGAAATAAGCAAATGTTGTACTCCAGGTTTGTTTGTTTTCTGGAAGAGCTGATTGTTAAACAAATATTAGAGCTCTCTGACTGAACAGAACATCTATTGGAGAAATGCTATGTAATCTTCTGCAACTATTTCATATCTTGGTTTCTAAACCAAGGAAAAGAGCATGATATTTAGTGTCAAATTATGTATGTTTGAGACCAAGTTATTGTCTATACAATCTTAGTGAATCATTGAAACTGCCCAAATATATTTTAGTGTCATCATTTTAATGGGACCTTCAATTAGATGACATAAGAAGTTTTTCCAGTTTTACAAATATCTGGATCCAGTAAAACAATTTTTTTATGCTTCATTATCCACCCAAAATACAGAAAAATGAAACTGATGGTTAAAATAGATATGACATAGAATACTAGGATGTACCAAAAGCAATCTACAGATTCAATGCCATTCCAATAAAAATTGCAATGTCATTCTTCAAAGAAATAGAAAAAAAATTGATGAAATTCATATGGAGACACAAAAGACCTCGAATAGCCAAAGCT
>JAGFMF010011827.1:10489294-10501891 GCA_019455555.1 Galemys pyrenaicus
AAACCAAAAATGAGGAGACAAGGACAGTCTGGGGACACCTGGTGGGGAGGGGAGGGGGAGGGTTGAGGGAAGATGGGAGCACGAGGGACTGAGGTGATGTGCACTGGTGAGATGGTGATGGGGAATACATGGGGATTACAATTGATGGCAAGTATATGTAAATTTTTAAAAAAATTTTTCATATTAATAAAAAAAAGACTAAAAAAAAAAGAATACTAGGATGCATGAGTGAGGCTGATCTTCAGGATGGAAGAGACAAGTTGGTATGTGGATTTTGAAAGCTTAACAATAATGTGCAGACCACAGAAGACAGAATAAGCTAGCTCTGGATGACAATTACCATGAATAAATATTTTGATAATTGTTAAGTATTCTGATTAAAGAATCAATAAACATTTAAATTTTTATTTGAATACTTAAGAAATTTATGGGTTCTTAAATGTTGGCAATAAATACTATTTTTTTTAAATGCTGTATTATTATCTTTGAAAAACACCATGGGCCTCCCTGGTGGCGCAGTGGGTTAAGCAACACACTATGAAGCAAACCGCAGCCACTGCAGCACGAGTTCGATCCCTGCTGCCGGCCAGAGAGGGGACCCACATGGGCAGACCTTTCCTGCCTTGCCCACTGCTCCCCTCAGCAGTGTACTTCTGTTGATCTGCCTGTTCTGCTCCCTGCTCTCTGTGGTGAATCCTCTCACACACACACCCCACACCTCTGGCCTGTACCCCAGTGCTTGTATGCATAAATAAATAAATCTTTAAAAAATAAATAAATAGGTCATAGACTGGAATCAAATTGTTAGTCATCAGTTTGTACTCCTATTCTCTAATCGGAAGGGGAACCAAAATAGTCTTGTTTCTACAGGAGAAATGAAAGAAATCAGGGATTTTAATGCAGATAAGCATTGTATCACTTAGACTGTTAACTAATAAATAAATGCTTAATAGACTCTGAATAATAAACATAATTTAAAACTCTCTCTAGATTAGAAATAATCTATAATTATACTTTTCTCATTTCAGGCAAAACATTACTAATTATGCTTAGAATACTACAGGGTGCATTATAGAAAAAACCTATTAAGTTAAATATGGAAAGTTGTGGTATTAGAAATAGTTTCGTATTTACCTATAAGAATCCAATAGTTTAATCAAAATTGAAAATACATTTTTTTAATTCCAGAGATTCTAATATAAGTAATCCATATTGTGGTAACTAAAATACATATATTCTGTGATAATTTTCTCAGGTATAGCCTTATGAATATTTGCATAGAGTAATAAATATGAGAACAAAATTGTCACTAAGCCATTTCAGCAAATCATGAGGCAATGACACTCTGATTCTTACACTGTGTGATCCACCTTGAACTCCCAGCAACATTACTTAAACCATACTGACAAATTTTTCTCTAAAAATATTTTTTTATCTCTACAACATTTCACCAACTTAAAATGTGTATGGATTGATATATATTTATGAGATTAATTTCACTTGTTCACTAGCAAAATACAAATTTATCTGATTTTTGTTTATATTTTATAACTTTTTAAATTTTTAATAACTTAAAAAGTTTATATTTAAGTTATTAAAGCAACATTGATTTGTAAATTTTAAAGTTCCTGTTGTGTTTCAAATCTAATACAAAATAAAATATTTTAAGTTTAGATGATTTGTGCTTTACAAATAATATGGCACATCATAAATAATTTTCCTAAAAGAGATCTTGATTTTGCTCTGCAGATGTCAGCTGAAAGCCTGAGTAGATAAATGAACTTAAATTTAATGAAATGCTTCAACACCCAGATATAAGATTTGTGTTATTTCTTTTAGAGTTGAAAATAATAAAATTCTATTTTAGAATTATTTAAAACTTGTGCCTGACATTTGGACTATAAATCCTTTGGCTAAATAGACTGTTTATTTAGTTGTTTCCTCTTTTGTCTTTGAAAAATAATCATTTTATCTCTGGCCAGGAAACAGGATCCACAAACAGCTCAAGATTTTTGATAATTTGTATAAGTCAGAATGCATTCACTTTCTGAATATCATTCTGTCAGAGTAAAATGCAATATAAGTTAATAGATTTATTATAGAGGAAAATCAGACATGGAAAAGGAATGATTTAATGACACATATATTATCAGACTACCTATAAAGGTGTACTCTTCTATAGATATATTAGTGGAAAGAAAACTACCCTGGAATCAGCAATTCTTCCTCTGCTACTATCTGAGTATCTTATCTTGCATGAGATACTGGGTGTCAATAGCCTGCTCTATAAAAATGAATTTTGATTTAACTAGATCATGCCAAGGAATCACTAAATAATATTTAGTTTGTATTTATTAGTTATACATAACATATTCATGCTTGTGATAACTCTATCATTTTAATATTTCCATTAAAACTAAAATATGTATTAGCTATCCTGATCCTGAACTTTTACATTACAGATGATTTTATAAAAAAGACACAGCAAAAGTGTCTAGAGCATGAAATTAGTGTCTTCAGTGTTTTCAGATGGGTTTACATTTTTCTAAACAGATATGAATACCCTCACACCTTATCTAACATTTTCAAATATTTTCTACTTCTTTCAGAGAAGATTATAGGGCTACTTATAAAGAAAGCCAAAGTAGAGGATAGATTTAGTTGCTTGATAAACATATACAAATATATGTCAATATACTTTTAGGGTAAGAGAGAGGGAGTATTAAAAAGGAGAGAAAAAAATATGAGAAAATTTCCCATGTGTTACTATAATGGAAGAAAGAACCAGGAATGAAAATATCCCCTAATAGTATCAACCATCGTGATTAAAAAGTCCCCAATCAAATATCTGAACATGAAAGGGGAGGGGTGACAAATTCCCCAAACAGTTCAACTCATGGTGAGTCACAGTGCTGAGGCACAGCAGTCAGTCCAGGCAAAAAGGGCTGGAGAGGAAGCCACAAGGCTCTGTCACCTCCTAGACAGCTGGGGCATTCATCACATTTGAATAGTTTTTTATGCCTTTGAGTTTTTTTGTTTTGTTTTTTTTTTTTCCAGTTGTCTATTTTTGTTTTTGTAACATTCTTGCCCTTGGTTTCTTAAGAATATGAGAAAACCAATCTCCAAAGTTTTATTACATAAAAAAACACAAGATTAAAATAAAACAAACATTATTTGGCATGTCACCTTTTTCATTTGTAATGACTTTTCCTTTTCTATTTGCCAGAAAGCCCCCACTTCTGCCTAATCTGTTCAGTCATAGTATGCCTTGTTTTCATACTTATTGTCTTACTCACAGTGAGAAAACCAAGGACTTAGTTCCTGTGAATACCAAATTAAACGATAGTATTGATATAAGGGAAATGCAAAACATATATCATGGCAAAGTAAGAAGAGAGATTCATAAATCTATTTGAATATAATTTTGTTCTATCACCTTGAATTATTTCTAGACAGGTTATTCATTTCAGTAGTTATTTAACCAATTTCTTTGATCACTTTCCAACACTTTCTAGAATAAATTTCAGTATATAAAGAATCATTCTTTGCATCCTGAAGCCTTTAGTAAATCAGAACTCATCTTTTTGTTTTTTTTAAAAATCAAGCTTTAAGATATTGGAGACAATATATCTAGTTTTTTTAAGAGTAAACAATTTTACAGAATTTACCACGCAACTTGTGAATACACAAGAAATTTTCCATCTGTCCTCTTAGTTCACCTTTTTTTAAAAAAAAAAAGATTTATTTGTTTATGAAAACAAGGACAGGGGTACAGGCCAGAGGTGCGAGGGGATGAAAGTATTCACCAGACAGAGTGGGGAACAAAACAAGCAGATAGACTGAAACACACTGTTGAGGGGAGCAGCGAGCAAGAATTCTGCCGTGCCATGTGGGTCACATCCCTGGCCAGACCGAACTCATAGCGCTGCACCTTATTCCCTTGTGCCACCAGGAAGGGCCCTCTCTTAGTTCATCTTTATTCTTGTTGAGAAACTCTTCTGTGCATCTCTCTTTAATCACCCGACTCACTACAAGTATTAACACGCACTTACCAAATACCTTGCACTAACATTCTAGAATTGTCCTGTTTTTAGAGAAACCTCTGGATTATCTAGATGGGGATTCCATCATCTGTGGAAGAGCAAGCTTCTGTTACCTTATTTGCAGCTCCAGACTAGTCTGGCTCCTGGTCCAAAATAACACTCTACAATGGGTTTGAAGCATTTCATGTGCAAAAACATACCTAATTGTATTTTCCAATGTGGAATAATGTGGTTTCAAGTACTTTGCATTTTCACTAAAAATGTTTTCAATAAAAAATTATTTATAATCTTTTTATCCAGTCTGATAGAAATTCTAAGCTTTGTGTATTACTAAGATATTATATGAAACATACTGTATTATTTTTTCCTGTAAAATAATAAAATTACTAATGTTGAAACTGATAGCAATTCTATAATAGGTATCTATTTTTCTATGCTGAAAAGAAAGGAAATACTTGCCACCTGAAGAAACTACAGGATGGATATTGATTCTTTCTGGTGTTGATTTTAATGGAGACCTGCTGATGAATTATTTGACTACAACATTTGCATTCTACAAAGATTCAAGTTCTTTTATTTTAACAATGCCAACTATTAAGAGGCAAACACAGAGACGAAAGCTTTGGTAAAGTGTTTACATTCCAGCCTAAAACTATTTCTTATATTTTATTATTTTAGAGGCTGTCAAACATCTAAAATGACTGTACAATTTTCTCAAGTACAATATACGTTTTGATATTTGATCAAACTAGTTATATTGTAAAACTTTTTACATAAATCTATCAAATAGTTTCTGCAGGAATTTTACAGATCCATTAAGAAGATTATCATTGTACTATAATATAAAACAATACAGGTGATAATACTACTTTAAAAGTAAGATCCATTAGAGCAAAGGAAAAGAAGTTACTCTAGTGGAAGAAATTATCAAAAATATTAATAGTATGATACAGAAACCCTTGCATTTTAGATTACATAAGACAACCAAGATGTCCCATGATTGCTTTAACTATTTAATTTGATCCAAGTTTGTAACTGATTCAAATATCATTGACTACTAGATACAAGGAAGTTCTAAGCCTGAACTCAGTTGTTTGGTGACAGAGCTTATTTTGGCAAATGCTTCCACAATTGCTATAAAGGCTGAAGAAATGCCTAATTAGTTACAGAGAATCTATATAAGCTAAGATCCTGAGTTTACCAAAGTAAATTCTTTATACTAAACTAAAGAGCTTACTAAAGTTTTACTTTATTACTTTACCTTCTACACAAGTAGAAATTCACTGATTTTATTTACAGTCTCTAGAGTGACATCAAAATGTAATGTTTTCTTCAAAAGTTTTTTTAATTGAGTTCACCTTCATTTACATTATTGTTTGTATTTTGAAAGTACAGCAGTGTCCTTTAAATGAATAATTTGAAAGAAGGTAAGAAATGATACACATGAAACCTATATACAATGTTATCAACTAGTATAACCTCAATAAGATGAGTAAAAAAAGGAATATGTTATGAGTAATATGCACCATATTTTCATTATAAAAACAATTTGGTATTGACAGTAAAAATTTATACTGCCTGGAACAAAAACAGTTTATTATTGGCAAGAATATTAATGATAATATAACAACTACCAGTTTAATCTCTCTGTGCAACATATTCCATTTGACTACCAACATAGTCATTGGATTATCATTTAGAGGATAGAAGAGAAAGAATAGAATTGAATGATCATAACTGATACATGACACTAGCATTGGCTAATATCTTCTCCAAGAAAATTTAATCAGAGAATATAGTTAAATAATACCATTGCTGAGGTCATGAGGTCTTGTGTTGGAATTCATATGAAACCAAGAAAACAATAGATAATTACATAATATAGAGCAGTGACTTGTCACCTGCTGTAATGATTTCTCTTTATACCACTGGCTGTTGGTCTTTACTAGGGTTTTACAATGATTCATCTCTTTTCTCTCTGAATATTCTTCTTGACTTGTTTCAAGGATGTGAAAGTGTAGCACCTTGCTGGTGGCGCAAGGGGTTAAGCACCTCACTATGAAGCATCTGCAGCGATTGAAGTTTAAGTTCAATCCCCAGCCAGGGAGGTGACCCACATGCTGCAATAGACCTTTCCTGTCTCTCCCGCTGCTCCCCTTAGCAATGTATTTCAGTTGATCCTCCTGTTCTGCTTCCCACTATCTCTGGTGAATCCACTCACCCTCCTGGACCTCTGGCCTGTACCCCCGTTCTTGTATGCATAAATAAATAAATCTTTAAAACAAAACAAAAAAAAAGTGAAAGTATAAAAGTATTGTTTCTGACAAGTCAATCCTCTGTATATGATCAAACTGGATCATGTAGAAAACACAGCTGCCAAGCTGGCCCTAGCCAATGTGCTTTTAAATCCCACCTTCTATAAATACAAAAAAATAAAAGCTGTCAAAGTTACTTTAAGAATATTTCATAGTCAAAGTCCTTAAACTCATTCTGATACAATAGACTTACTCTCGGTTACTAAATAATTTTAGGGTAAGACTGTCAAGAAGAAAGGAAAAACAATAGAGCAGAGATAGCTATTACCTTGATCCCTTGCCAATAGAAAATAGAATATGTAAATACACTAACTTTTTTTTCCTAAAGATTTATTTATGTATTTTATGTGTAGAAAAACTGGGGTACAGGCCAGAGGTGTGGGGGATAAGAGGATTCATCAGAGACAGAATGAGGAGCAGAACAGGTGGAGCTACTGAAATACACTGCTGAGGGGAACAGTGGGTGAGGCAGGAGAGGTCTGCTGCACCATGCGTGGGCTAGCTCTCTGGCCAGGGACGGAATTCAGGCTGTAGCAATGATAGCACTGAGACTTAACCCATAGGCCACCAGGGAGGCCCTGACTTTTGAATTATACAACAGACTGTGTCAATAACTTGTTTCCTATATGGAAATTCTATTTATTGATCAAGACTTTTGTCTAATTCTCTTCACACATACCACTGGAAAATTGAGTTGGCATTTCAAATATCTACAGCCATAATTTGGAAGTTGTAAACTTAGGTCCTGATCATAGCACCAACCATATTAGGAGGTAGAGGTAGCTAACTGACTATGATCAATCATATGGAAACTCATAATATAAACAATCCCCTCCAAGCTAAACCACATCTAAATTATACTAAGGACATATGAAACTATAAATTTTTAAAGATTTATGGTATACTTGATTAAAAAACCTTTCTCAGCAAACTAAGACATTATCTAGTTAAGCTTACTGTTTAAAAATTCCTTATTATATATTTGCCTTTTGTTTCAAAGTCACAACTAATTACTTTAATGTATATAAATAATCTTTCACTATAGTAATTGCCCCATCATCTGGACTTAAATTGTAATGATGTCATGTGGACTAATTCAACATGTATTTGGCATATTGAGTTTTCTTTACCCCAGAAATGACAGCATCTAAGGTTATTTATGTGCTTTCTTTATTTTGTTTTTTAAGCTTTTAGTTATTTTTGTGTAGAAGAGTTAGGGTGTAGGCCAGAGGTACGGGCATAAGAGGATTCACCAGAGACAGATTGGGGAGCAAAGCAGGCAGATCTACTGAAATACACTATTAAGGGGTGTAGTGGGAGAGACATAAGAAGTCTTCTGTGTCATATATGGCTTAGCTCCATGTCTGGGATGGAACTTACTGTCGTTGTGAGCTATCACAGTGATTAGTGCTGAGACTTAACTCCTAGGCCATCAGAGAGTCCCTGTAATTATGTATTTTCTAAAACTCATTACAAGGTAAGGTCTTGAAAGTAGGAAAGCAAAAAACTATCCAAAGGTATATAATAAATATAACATGAAGTAAATTCATATGAATTTTTCCAAAACTTTCAAATTTAGAAGATTTTGAAAGATAACGTATAACAATCAGGAAATACCACTAGTTAGTAAATGATGGAACTAAGGCAATGTTCTTAGGTATTCATTATGAAATTGTAGATGATAGGTTTGGATGTTCCCAAGGGTTACATTTCACTATTAGGATCCTTTTTCTTTTTTATTAGAATTTAATACTCTATTTTTATTCAGTCAATACCATGAGCAGAAAAAATCAGTAAGTATTGGTTTCAAAATTTTGTAGCTATAGGATAGGCTTGTTTTCAACACCAGTTGATTAACTAATAAATTGAAGGGATATATGTTATCCAGTTTCCATCCTCACTATTGAGATTCAAGCTTTCCTTGATCACATTACTTCTCTGTTTCCACATTTCTGAATGGTGAATATGGCTTCCAGTGGTACCAAACTTATTTAAAAAGTAAAAAACAAATCCTGACTCCATTCTCCACCCATTGTACATGCAGCCTCCACCATAAGAAACAGAGTTTTCCATATTTTTCTTAGGTATAGAAAGAGATGAATCAATCTATCTTTGTTCTCATGAAATCTACAATGTTAAGAGAGAATATAATGAACAATAACCAGGGACTCTGATGACTGCTCTGTTACAGGTAGTTGATACCTATAAAGAAAATACAAAGAAAAGCCAGGCAGAGCAATCTCCAAGAAGGTTCATGTGTGAGGAAATGTGCTCAAAATGAATTTACTGAAATTTGAAAGAGAAGTAGAAATTATCAAGATGGAGAAGAGAGAAAAATGCATACCAATGAGAAAAATGTAAGATTCCATATCACTGAGTGACATGAAGACACCTCTCAGAAGACATACAAGGAACCTCCTTGGTGGCACAAGGGGTTAAGATGCCCCACTATGAAGCTATCTGCAGCCACCGCAGCACAAATTTGATCCCTGGCCAGGGAGCTGACCCATATGGCGCAGCAGACCTCTCCTGTATCACCTGCTACTCCCCTCAAAGTATATTTCCATCAATCTGTCTGTTCTGCTACCCACTCTGTCTCCTGTGAATCCTCTCACTCCCCAGGCCCCATCCCCAGACCTCTGGCCTGTACCCCAGCTCTTGTATGCATAAGTAAATCTTTAAAAAAAAAGAAAAAAAATATATTCAAGATGCCGTGCAAAGCCTCAGTAGTAGATAACCAAGTATTGGAAGCATGTTTTGACCAAGGACAGTGTGGCATTTCTGTTTCCCACAGGTTCCTGTTTGAGCCACATACCTATGAATGATTTCTCAGATATAAACCATTTATGTTTTCACATAACCTGAATGAGAAGAGCTGCTAGCAAATAATATTGTGACTAAATGGGAATTGGACTAAAGTCTCAGGAAACACTGTAATATAGAAGAGTAGGAATTAGAGTTCATAGAAAGGAAAGAAATTTCCCATCACAGCAGTATTATAAGCTTGAAAACACTTATTCCATAGTGCCAGCTACTGAAAAGCATTAAACAAGGACACACTATTTGTTTTACAAAGAAATATTACAGCTGTGCTCCTCATTAACCAAAATAGAAACCACGTGGAAATGCTTTTGGCATAAGATGGAATTTAAAACAAGCAATCCAGTTCAAAGGATACTTGAAATGTGTCCATTTTTAAAGTTGTCTTTTTTAAAATTGCTTTTCCTTATGTGACTTTGAGTTAATACTCAAAAACAATTCATTCCAATAACAGTGATGTACCAACATTTTCTGAAATCTATTAGTGATCTATTTTAGGCTATATTTTTACTGAGGATTCTATTAAGAGTTTAATCTGATTCAAATTCTTCTACAATCTTATGCCATTGCCATGAATTTAGTCTCCAGAGTATCACCTTAATTTTATATAGTCCTTTCATCTTTACATTATTTTAAAATTTACAAATGTTCATATCTGAAAGGTCAGTGCAGCAACCAGTCAGATAAATGGTATTTTTTTTTTAACTAATATAACACTGGTTTGCAATAATGTATGTTATTCACAGGCATAGGATCACACCTTCTCAGGTAGAAGTATTTTTGGTGTTAGTCTTAAACTTGGAGAAAAAGGTTAACAAACAGACCTGTGTATTTGTTAAGAACCACATAAAATTATACATTGTAAGAAAGCAACTAATGCATGCTTCTTTTAATAGCAAAGTGTACTATAGTTAACCAGTGAAATATAATCTAGGGCTGTCACTGGTATGATTCCTGTAAAGCTTCTTATTCCTTTTTACATTTAAATTCACAGGGTGAGAATTATGACCTTCACCATTCATTGCATTGTAAATTAGGTACACAGCTACTTTATGGGATGCATGCCAAAAGAAAACATCCATGATCTAGCAAAACCTGAGAAACTTAAGGAAGTATATTAAAGGATATTACATTGGTCAACATACTCCATTTAATGATAGAAGTGAAGAAATAACATACTGTTTATGAAATACGCAGATTAACAAGAATACAACCTTATTTTCTGACTTACATTCCAAGTAATATGAGTTATATTCTGAGTTAAAGGAATAATTTAGAAACTATAATCATTTATAGAAATAGTATAAAACAATATTTATACCCTTAATACAATATACTGTTACCTGAAATAAATTCAAGTTGGCACCAGCAATATAAACATGAAGTGAGAGACTTTTGTTATATATTTTTAACATTAATTTTTCCTGAAATTTAATTAACACAACCTTATAATTACTATATATTAAACATGTCCAAATAAACATGTGAAAATCCCAAATGATAAGCTGCTATTTTTAAAAGGAAAGTCAACATATTACTAGTATTGTATTTGGCATTCAAAAGATATAGCAAAGCAATTAGCAAGGGTTAATTTGCATTTTCATACATATATTCTTTTTTATTTTTTAAAAAATTTTATATAATGCATACAATAGCTGAGGTACAGGCCAGAGGTAGGGTAGGTGAGAGGATTCACCAGAGACAGAGTGGGGAGCAGAACAGGCAGATCAACTAAAATATATTGCTGAGGGGAGCAGCCAGTGAGGCAAGGAGAGGTCTGCCTCACGGGTGCTCTCCCTAGCCTGGGATCAAACTTGCGCTGCTGTACCACGAATGCATCATAGTGCGGCGCTCAACCCGCTACGCGACCTGGGAGGCCCTATTTTAATGTTATTTATTTATATATATTTTATATCATTGTTCATTTTTTTACAGTGTTTGCTTTTTCCTCTCATAATCCCCACCAACAAATCAACCATCACCACAGTCCCTTATCCTCTTCCCTGACAACCCCTCTTGATCCCTTTCCCTCTCCCTTCTCTACAAAATGACTGTTAATTTTGTGTTTTTTAAAAAAAATGTCATTTTTTCCTGATAATCTCTCATTTCGTTCCCCTGTGTTCCTCCTATAAGTGAAACCATCCAAAATTTTTCTTTTTCCTTCTGACTTATTTCATTGAGCATAATCCCTTCTAGCTCCATCCATCTTGCTGCAAATGGCATGACTTTATAATTTTTGATTGCTGAATAGAATTTCATTGTGACATACACATATTCTAATAGTGCACTATATGTAATATGTTTTATACAATGAACAATAATTATGTACATATAATCTTATATGATTCTTGTGCATAAATATTCATAATATACTAAATAATGATATGCGAGTTATGCATATGCATTACTGTTAATGTTATTCTTTTATACATAAATGATATTTTTATTTTTCATATATGCAATATATGGGGCCTCCCTGGTGGCGCAGTGGGTTAAGCAACACACTATGAAGCAAACCGCAGCCACTGCAGCATGAGTTCCATCCCTGCCGCTCGCCAGGGAGGGGACCCACATGGCATGGCAGACCTCTCCTGCCTCGCCCACTGCTTTCCTCAGCAGAGTATTTCAGTAGATCTGCCTGTTCTTCTCCCTGTTCTGTCTCTGGTGAATCCTCTCACCTCCCGTGACTCTGGCCTGTACCCCAGCTCTTGTATGCATAAATAAATAAAATCTTTAATAAATATAAATATTAATCTATAAACAATTTTCCATAATTTGTATTTACAGTGCTGTTTTTTTCTAACTTAGTAATTATAGAAACCCAGAGAAAGAGTAAATTCAATACCCCAACAGCCTCATAACAAACCTACCTACATATAGTTTCTAGATCTATGCAGTTATATTGATATATACATATTGTGAGTGTTTTCTGTACATATATATATCTTTTACTAACTATAAGAAATGATTACATAAGGATGGGTTAATTTCATTATAGTGAAACTCAGACACTATAGTAATTGAAACAATTATTTACACCAATCCTCAGATTTTAAAGAGTACAAATATAAGACTCGATTCTTGTTCATGGTCAGAATAGGGGTGTTTGTTTTTAATCGCCTTAGTGCCCTGACTCCTAAATACTTAAATACTTACTAGTAATGTTTGTTTATCTAGTATTTATTAAGTATGAAGTATTAAGTATTACTCCTAATACTTAAAAGTTTCCATTGACCGTGTTTTCAGTGTAGATCAGTGCAAAAGCATGTGTTAAAGGAAATAAGAGTAGTTTCTCAAAACTTGCAAAATATATGTGAACTCCCAACATCCCTCTTAGTCAGGGAAATGCAAATCAAGACCACAATGAGGTACCACCTCACACCAGTAAGAATGGCACACATTGAAAAAACCAACAATGT
>JAGFMF010011827.1:10501941-10522950 GCA_019455555.1 Galemys pyrenaicus
CTAGAAGGAATTATACTCAGTGAAACAAGTCAGAAGGCAAGAGAAAAATATCGGATGGCTTCACTATTAGGAGGAATATGAAAGGACAACAACAACAATGAAGAATAAGCTCAAGGAATTGGGCAATTATAACCAAAAGTAAACAAAAAAACTTACCAAGACCAAAAAGCCGGGATAAACCAAAGGGACCATGGGGGGGGGGGGAAGGGGGGAGGGCAAAGACGGGGAAGAGACCAGAGGGTGCACAAGGGACTGAGGTGGTGGTGCACGGGTGAGATGGTGTAGGGTACTCCCTGGGGACTACAAATGATGTCAAATATAATAAAAAATAAAAAAAAACAAAAAAAAATGCACTCCTCAAAATAAATTACAGTATGGAAAAAAAAAATCTATGTGAGCTCCAATTTTAGAAACACTGTTATGGTCATGAGGAGTATGTTAAGCATTTCAAGTGAAAATTTTTAATTCTAAGCAAATTTAGAACAATTATGAATTTATTTTGACTTATAATTACTCATTTATTTTGTAGCTAAATTATTTTCCATTAAAAATATTTAGAAAATTTATCAAGTATAATGATAAAATATGTACTCTCCACAAAAAGGTAAAGAACAAAAGCTACAATTAGAACTCATATAAAGATTTACAAATCTATATGAACTAAATTTATCTTTCCCATTAAAAATATTCCAGTATTTTTGATGTGTCAGAATATTAATTTAATCCCAAGAATATAGTTCTTGTCATATAAATATTGATTTTAAAACAAATTATTTCTTAGAATATGGTGGCCAATTAAGAGAAATATATTGACTTTGTTATAATGGAAATTAAAATATTAAAACTAATGGATCAGGGCCTCCCTGGTGGCGCAGTGGGTTGGGCAACGCACTGTGGAGCAAACCGCAGCCACTGCAGCACGAGTTCGATCCCTGCTACAGGTCAGGGAGGGGACCGACATGGCGTGGCAAACCTCTCCTGCTGTGCCCGCTGCTCCCCTCAGCAGTGTACTTCAGTTTATCTGCCTGTTCTGCTCCCCGCTCTGTGGTGAATCCTCTCACCCCCCCCTCCACACCTCTGGCCTGTACCCCAGTGCTTGTATGCATAAATAAATAAATCTTTAAAAAAAAAAAACTAATGGATCATATAAGTTAATTTAATAATTAAACTTATCTATGTTTTAAATCAATGAAGGTCTTAAATATTAGTATCTGAATAAAGGACCTTATAACAAGGTAAGTGAATAAAGATGAGAAATATAAGAGAAATTTCCTAAAATGCCAATATCTAAGAAAAGTGCTGATTAATACATAGAATTCTAATGTAGAAGTAGCAATTTGCACATCTAAATGGAAATTTAAAGTATACTTAATTGTATATCTACCTATTTCTTGAGAAAATTATTAAAAAAATTTTCTGATAGCAAGAAAGTAGAATTGAGATTCTAATTTTTCTACTGTTTTTGTTTTCCATCTTATTAAAATATAAGAAGATAAACTATAACCTTCTCACTAAAAAAAAAAAGTTGCTTATGATGGAACAAATTAATTATGACCATACACTAAATAGTGCATAAGGATAGTTTTATGTTAATTACAGAATGATTTAAATTCTGTATTAAATTTTTCATTTTGTTAAAATATGTTTCAAGAATTTGGGGTTGGACACTGATAATTTCATTAAAAATATACCAAACTATCGTTTTTTATATCTTGTAGCCACATATATGAAACTTCCACAAATCATTTTAAAATCCCTTCTTTACTCTTTTTTTTTAAAGATTTATTTAATTATGCATACAAGCACTGGGGTACAGGCCAGAGGTGTGGGGGTGGTAAGAGGATTCACCACAGAGAGCAGGGAGCAGAACAGGCAGATAAACTGAAGTACACTGCTGAGGGGAGCAGCAGGAACAGCAGGAGAAGTCTGCTGCGCCTTGTGGGTCCCCTCCCTGGCCGGCAGCAGAGATCGAACTCGTGCTGCAGTGGCTGTGGTTTGCTTCATAGTGCATTGCTTAACACACTGCACCACCAGGGAGGCCCTCTTTACTCTTTTTTAAAAGATTTATTTTACTTAAATTACACATATTTTACTTATGCATACAAGAGCTTTGGGTATAGGCCATATGTGTGGGAAGTAAGAAGATTGAGAAGAACAGACAGATCTACTAAAATATACTGCTGAGTGGAGCAGCAGGTGTGATACGAGACGTCTTGTGCACCATATGTGGGTTTCTGATCAGAGATTAAACTTGTGCTGCAGGATCTGCTGATAGCTTGATATTGCTGAGACTTAATTGCTTATGCCACCAGGGAGGCCCCCCCTTTTTACTCTTAACGTCATGTGAAAATTATCCCATTCTTCACAAGAAAATTATTAGTAAAAATTGTAAACCATTGGGATTTTTGAAAAAGATATTTATAAAATGTTTGTAATCCCAAACTGATTCAATACATTCAAGTATTCTCTTAAACCTGTAATTACAACTTTATTTTTCCACATTAGATTAACCTCCCAACATTTTTAAGATTGCTCTAAAATAAAACATCTAGTATATTTCTCTTCCTATTCTCTTCATATGGATTTGAAAGACCATATTTGATAATATACTGTGTCATTGAATTTTACAGTTGATTTTATAATTTTAAAGCTTAAAAAACACTACAATTAAATGAATTTTTAAAGTTAATAAGACATCAATTTTTTGGAAAGGAAAGAATTTAAATAATAAAGCACAATGATTAGAAAATTATTTAAATGATTCTCTTTGTGCTGAGAAGCCTTATGTTTTCCAAATCATTTCAACTTTCTACTTGTAATTGCAATACTTGGAAGAACCTTTACATTTTAACATTGTAATTACACGCAAACTGAAATGTATGCACTGTGTCCTCTCAAATTTCATATGAAACAACAAACTCCAGTAATCAACAGAGGATATGAAACTATCTAAGTTATTTTCCTGAATTTTATTAACCACAAAATTTCAGAAAAAGTTCAAAGGAGATGTGAAACAAATGCTTCAACTATTTCAGAGTATGTCCTTGCTTTAATAGCATATGTTACTGTTGTTATAGCAGTGTCACACTTTATTCTCTGTCAGGGGTCTAGTTAGCTGTGTAGGGTACAAAATTAAGTTGAAATGATACACTGGATACATTATTCTATTAATTTCATCAATTTCATAAATGAAATTCATCCTAAATACACTCTATGTACAAATTTCTAAAGCATCTAAAAGGTGAAAGTGGTTACTTTTATAGGACCAGAGATTAGATCTCAGTCATGTGATACTTCAAGTTGTATATGTTGATGTATAAGCAAGAAAGTAGCAGGATATGTATGTTCTTTATGGTACTTTTTGTCAAAAAGTATGGTACTTTTGATTTCTTTAATCAAAAGAAAGCATGCCATTCACTCCCCCAGTGGTCAGAAGTTTGGTCTTACACTTTTTGGAATAAAATACTTAGGAATTAGTGAGTGCATTTACATTTATAATGGCTATAAAAGAAATGTAGTAAGAAAAATCATAAAATGTGAGTATTGATGAACCAGTTAAAAACTTCTGTACTTTTTATGTTTAAAATATGTTAAAATCACATATGAAGTAACTTACATTTTTTTTACAAAATAATAACTGTTAATACTTTTATAATTTATGAATAAAGTGAAAGAATGACAAAATTGTATTCATTTAAATTTTCATTAGGGTATTTTTAGAGATGGACTTATTCTATGTAAATGACAATTTCCCAAAGGAAAAACTCAAGTAAGGAAGTATTACAATAAATGTGATTACAGTTCACATCTCTGATATTCAAAACAAAATTTCAAGTATAAACCAATGCCCACTTATGTCGGAACTTTTGTTGTTTTGAACTTTTGGTTGTTGTTTGTTTAATTGTACTATTTTTAATAAATTTAATGTTAGTATACAACATCTATATAATTCAGAGATATAAGTTCACATCTTTTCAGCTGTATGTCCCATCAGACCCAAAACCAAGACATCCATAACACTACTACTAATCAAGTATCTTCACTTGGATTAAACCTTGTTAAAAAGGTTCTATTTCAACCGCTTTTCTTCTTTAATGTTTTGTTGTTGATATTGAATAGAGAACTATATAACTGAATTTAGGAAACAAAATTACTAATTCCAAAGTTTATATGGAAACTCAAAAGGCCTAGAATAGTAAACAGAATATTGATGGAAGAGAACAATATCTGAAAACTTATAGTACACAACTTCAAGGCTTATCCATAAAGCTGCAGAAATTAAAACAGTTTGGTATTGGATATATGACAACTATATTAATGGAATGGATAAAAAGCATAGAAGTAGAAGTACATAAACACAGTCAACTACTATTTGAGAAAGGAGCAAAAGAAACACAAGACAGAAGACAGCTTTTTCAACAAATTGGCAACTTCTCAACTGATGTTCACATATGAAAAAAATGAGCCTAGACACAGAAGTTAAAGTCTTCAAAACAACCAACTCAAAATACAACACAGACCTAAATATAAAATGCAAAACTATAAAGTCTTAGAAGACAATCTAAATGACTAAGGACTTCATGGTGACATTTTAGATAGAATGCCAAACACATGACCTATGAAAGAAATAATGACTAAGCAAGACATCATTAAAAATGAAAACTTTTGCTCTGCAAAAGACATTATCATGAGAATAAGGATATAAGCCACAGACTGAAAGAAAATCTCTGTAAAAGGTATATTTGGAAAATGACAGTTATCTATAATACACAAAGAACTCTCAGAGTTCAATAAAGAGAAAACAAATAGTGTGATGGAAAAAAATATATATGGTCAAAGTCTTTAATAGATATTGAATTAAAAAGAAGACATATAGATGGCCAACAAGCACATTAAATGGTGTTCCACATCATACATCATCAGGAATACAAATTAAAATAATAATGATATACTAATACACACCTATTAAAGTGGTAAAAATCAGAATGACAAAACACTACATGTTAGGGAGGATTCAAAAAAGAAATCTCAATATTATTACTAGGAATATAAAATGGAACAGACACTTTGAAAAATAATTTGGGAATTTCTTATAAAACTAGCTTAAACTTATCAGAAGATCCAGGAATCATGTTCCTTGGGGACTTATTTGCTCAAAGGAGAAACTGCATACAGATATTAAATAGTTTTATGCATAACTGAGAAGCCAAAACTTAGAAGCAACAGGTAAATGGATTAAAAAAAAAAAACCAAGACTGGAAAGTCCATATAATAGAATATTATTCAGTGCTAAAAAGAAATAGGATATAAAGCCATGAAAAGACAGGAAAGAACACTAAATGCATATTATTATGTTAAAGAAATCAATGGTAAAAGACCACACACTATGACTTCAACTATATGACATTTTGGAGAGAGCATAACTGAGAGTTGTGTGTCAGTACTTGCAATGTACTTGCAGTGGACCTGGAGGGAGGAGTAGGCTAAGTACAGAGGATTTTTAGGACAAGGAATGATCCATAATGATGGATATATTCCATTATCCGCCGTCAAAACTCATAAATTAAACTATGAATGAACTATAATATGACCTATAAATTTTGGATGATAATGACTTTTCAATGTACTTTCATCAATTGTAACAAATACATCACTCTGTGGAAGATGCTGGTAATGACTGAGGTTATTCATTTGTGGGTACAGGCAGTATATGGGGAATCTGTACATCTCTCAGTTGTAGACCTGCAACTGCTCTAAAAATTGTCTATACAAATGTTCTAATTCAGAGTAGTATTAAATTTTCCAAATAGTTTCCTTTAATTAAGGAGTACATCAAAATATTTGTTTTTGAAACTTAATTAGCTATCACTGAAATGTGTGTTTATGTTTGTGAGTATATTTTTAAGATAAGATGCGGTGATATCTTTTTTTTTCTGAAACAAATGATACTTACATTAACATATCAAGAAACAAGATGTATTCTTAACACATGTTACTTACACTCTGTTAAGAATACATTTTTTTAAGGTTCAAATTATATTTACCAGGAATCTTTGCAATTAAAAAATACTTATCCTCTAAATGCATAGATTTCATCTTACTTCAGCAAGAATATGAATGTTGAATAACCATGATTTAATTATGAGAACGCAATTTAGCTGCTCACAGAATAACATAATCCAAGAAATGGTCTTGTCTTTAAAAAGGAAATGGTAACTCACTGAAGAAAAATATCTCAGTAATAAAGCAAAACAAAAACACAATAGCCCAGTCTCAACTACAGTATATAAAGTAAACTACAATTACCATAGGCCTTGGAAACATTTCCTTTTAGAATTTCTAATCATTATATTTAGTTATTCCCCTGAACTTACCCTACCATCCTAATTCTACTGAATTTGCCATACATTTTTATCAACTAATGAATAAATTAATCAAAAAAGTATAGTTGGTCTTCATGCCACTAGAAAATTTCCTTGCCAATCCAGAGACCATAGTTATAAAATTGACTCTCTTAAATTCACACAACTGACTGTGCAAGTTATTCTCCAAAATGTACATTCAAATATTCCATAGTAGATATTTAATAAATACAGTTTTATTTGTATTATCTATTTTACACATTAATAAGTATGTATCACTGATATGTATGAGTTTGGTCATTTGCCACTTTTAAAAAACAGTCTAGTCCTTAGGTTTTTCTTCTGAGTTTGTGTTACTATAAAGGAAATGTTGGATTAATTCATAAAAAAGTGGCATCTGTGACTTCTGGAAAGAAGCATTATGGCATATCATTTCAACCAGCCTTCTCTATAACTAGTCAGTCTCTTAACTACAGATGGAACTTAATTGCTGCTTAAATACATCTAATATTTATACTTCCACAATATTGCCTACTAGCTATTTAACACTTCTGTTGTTAGTCTTGTATCCCAAATTCATCAATTTCACTATGGATTCTTCTTATTCTTTAACACAGAAAAATATAAAACTCAGTATTTGTTAACAGACAAAAATAAGTGCCAGTTGAACAATTTTTTTCAAGAAAGATAATACGCTAACATAATATACTACATGAGCAAAATGCAACTTGATGAATAGAGTAGCCATGATTAAAAAAATGGAAACATATATCCATTAGGAGTTCTAAATGGGCTCCTTTCTGCCTAGGGAAAATGTTTTGTTATGTGTTCCATTGTGGCAAGGACAGACTGGTCCTTTCCAGACACTTACCCTCTGACAGCATGAATGAGTCTCAATGATGGATAGGCAGTTCTCACTTTCAGTTTATTCTTAAGGATTAGTGCATTAACCCACTCCACGTGCTTCTCTCCTCCTTTGACCATGAATGCAGGGATCCAAAGGACACTGTCATTCAGCATGGAAAGTCTATGCACAAATTTTTCTCTGTCACTCTCATTCCGGAAGCCTCCAAATGCTCTTTGTACAACTGATGGATTCATGGTAATAAAGTCTGATTTAGTACCCACATCTGCAGCAAACTCCACCACAGGGGCTAGGTTACACCTGAAGAGGAAAAAATTAAGGGACAAATGAAAAATAAAGTCAAATATTCACTCCAAAAATGTGCATGAAAATAGGAATGGTGAATAAATATGCTTTTGTCGAGTAGAAAAAAAAAAACAATTATCTGCCTGATAAAATTATATTTTCAATATTCACCACCCATTCAGGAATATTGTCTTCTAAAAGGATGCACTCCAAGTATAGGGCTTACTTTGACATTTATATTAATTATTGTGTAAGAATACTCTGATTTACCTTTATAAAACCACATGATATGAATTCCTAATAATTGAATTTATGATGCAAACTTATAAGGGCTCTATTGCCTTGAAGTAAGGAATCTCAACTATATACTGTTTTGTAAGTAAGTAAAGCACATTAGACTTGTCAAGCTTAACTCATTTCAACAACTTTATAAATATTATTAAATGAAGATGATTTTCTGTACCCTGAGGCCAATAGAAAAGTGTGATTACTTATAGCGTTTTCCACAAATATATTTGCAATTGCATGCTATAGGCCTAAATGGGAAAGAAAGTTTTAAAAAAAAATTAACACATTTAAGGTGCCTTTTGGGGATGTTAAGTAATGCAAGAAAACCCCTACATAAAATCAAATATCTTTCTGTTCTTTTAATGACGTTCTCAAAATGTAAGTTTTCTCTGCTAAATGCCATCTGCACCCTTTACAGAAGAGACAAAGTTTGTCTTCTTCTGTTTGCTGAATCTCCAAGAGCTTCAAAACACTTGGGACTGATCTTATTCTTGTAACCTGATTTCATTTTTGTATTGCAAGAACAATTTGGAAAGCACCTTGAATTTTATTTTCATCCAACTTATTGCTTCTTGGATTTTTTTTTTCTCGTAGATCTTTTTGGTATATGACTTTACATCTATTCTTTCTTTTTAATATTTTTAACTTTCTAGAAACTGGTAAGTTTTGGTTAAGTGAAAAATTACAGTTTTAACAAACAAGCTTGCTAAACTGGAAAAAAAAAAGCATTTGAATCTATTCACACAACACCTTCATTAAATACACATTTTTTAAAATGTTCCTTTTCTTTCTTTATATGTCATATATTTTTTCTTTCATATACCAAAAGGATAAATTTATCTTTTCTTCTGTAATGTTGCAGGTTCAACTGCATAACGAAAATTACTCAAGCTTCTCTTTCTTGTGCATTTTGCTACATAAATAAAATCCTCAAAGAAGTTTAATTTAATTAAAAAGCAAAGTGTGTGTTCTGCTACTAAAAATATTGGCATGTATATCCTTTTTTTATCTCCCTTAATTAATACATCTTATTACTTGCTAGTTCTCTGACAACATTTAGCTACCACCAAAAAAAAAAATGTATATATATATATCTTTCATCATATATAATTCAGCAATGTCTTTGTTATTAAGAATGCAATAAACAAATGGAAAAAAACAAATAAAAATTAAAACATCACTTGGACATAATCTTTTCATGCTATATTCTTTATACCCACTAGATTCTACTATAGAATACTTACTTGTCTCCACCTATGATCCACGCCACTGTTAGAAGTGAAATTTTTTTGCCATCCCACCAACTAAGAATATTATGAATGGTATCTTGTTGAGAAAGAATAGCTGCCAGAAAACAAATCTTATTGTGGAACTCATGTAAGACTGAGGGCTTCAGAGTTTGTAAATTCCTAAAATGAGATCTTTATAAACTTTAAAAGTACTTTAAATTCCAACCAACCTTATTTTAAGATAAATTTGGATACTGTGGGGAAAATGAATTCTAAAAATTCATCTTCACAGACACTGCTTCCTAACATTATATTTAACATATCTCTATCAGGGGAGATGACATCAAATATATCTTTGAGTTCAATTCCTCAGCAATTATTTTCAGAGAATTTCAACTATAGAAAAAAAATTCCTATACTTCATTTTCTCTATGGTTATAAAATAACTAGAGCCAACCCATTCAAAAAAAGGAAAAATAGCATTCTGGTAAATTATATTATCAAGAAAAATCATTTTTATGTTTTTCATTACTTTTTGTGATCACATATTTAACAGCTCTTCTACCCTCACTTTTTTAAAACCTCTTTTAGGATTAACTCAAGATGTTCTAAAACATGTCTAGTCACATGTCTTTTTAAAACTAGTATGATATCCATCAATAAAGTTTGATGTTACAAATCAGACACTGTCCACTGTGTAAGCAGAAGTAGACTAACAGAATAAAACTATTTCTGGAGAGCAGGGTCAATCTCAAAGAAAAAACACATATTTGATTCAATCAGAGAAAGTTCAGTGATGGTGATGCTAACTAAAAGAGCACCAGGAGATCAAATAACCAATCTATATGAGGTTGATTGTGAAGTCTTTATAGCCTAATATAAGGAAAAACACAGAGGGAGTAAGGACAGCAGGACAGGACACATAGCAATATATAACTCATGCTGGTACTAGGACTCCAACTTGTCCATTTTCTGGAAAGAAAGTAACATCATGTGCACATGTGACCAGTAAATTAACTAATCTGTCCTTGAGTCAGATATTTAGTAATATAATTAGCTTACTGATACAAAATCAGGGCAAGAATTAAGGAAGCCAAAATAGCCAACCAGCTGTGTTGCACTCCAGAAATTCCATAATCTTATGAACTTCAGAGTGTTACAAGCAGCAATACTGCTGATTGAGCAAGATTATGAATAGATTTGCAATCATATGTTCTTCATCCTTTTTTAAAAAACAATATTCAAAAGTAGCCAGAATGTGACATAAAGCATTTATGAAGTAGCACATTATTTCACGTTATTCTCGGTCTTATAAATTGAAAGGTAGCCAATTTTAAAATAATGTATTGCTATAAATAAAAACAGTGAATAAGAATATTTAATACACTCAAAATCTATCTCTTTTGCCAAATTAAATTGGTGCTGTCCAACTATTTTTCACACATCAAAAGCATGAAAACAGATATAGAGAGTTAGAAGTGTTGTCCAAACTCCCTGTTTACTGGAAGCTTCCCAATTCTCAGTTTACTAGTACCCATCTTCCATCATTGATTAAACACTTGCACAAATACAGTTACTTCTTCTTGTATTTGGGACCTCTGAAATTTCTTCTGTGATCTCTACTACATGTGATTGCCTTATAACATTCCTTTTATGCAGAACCTAAAGTACTTCCATTTGTTTCAGGCTATATACTGTTTTAATTCAGAAGGAAAGAAGTGTTAATTTCACATGTAACCTCTCAAGATCACAGAATTTGCTAGCAGGACATAGCTCTTAGATTTATCAATATTTTCCACATTTCCCTTAATTTATAGCTCAGTATTCTAAAAACCTAGCCTCTCTTTCAATGGCTCAACAGGTTAAGACTTTAGAGATTACTGTGCAAATACAATATTGGGTGTTCAAAAAAATTTTTTGCAGCTATTTAACTATTTGTGCTATTACGTAATGATGTAATATGGCCAAAATATAATGTTGATAGTTTTTTATTAGTGATATCAGTAAAGTAACATTCATTTATTTGGCCATTTATTTATTCATTCCAAGGTGTGTTGTTACAAATTTGTGCTAGATACAGGATTATTCATCTGAAAAAATAAAATAAAAGTGCTCACTGTAATATAGCAAGCTAAAAATTACATCTTTATACATATAACAGATTAAATAAAAAATACTCACAGATTACAGAAAAAAACTATGCTTTGCACCATTAGATAATATTCAGAAATGTTTCTAACAAATATTAGCATTATTTTTCTCTTTGACCAGTTCCACTGTGTGTCTCTCTGACCCTAAATTCACTCATTCTGAACCATCATTACCAATGGGACCATACTTGTCAAATAACCACTGGGAAATGGGAGATAGCCTCTTCTCTTTTCTTTTCCCTGGGGAAACCAATGGTTCCTGTCTACTCCCATCCTGCTTTTGAGGTTGAAGAATCAAGAGAACAAAGACCTCTGATACTTGTTCTTTTCACTGACATTGTGGCTGCTGTCTCAAAATTGCTAAGGAAACTGATTCATGCAACCTAGCAACCTCTTAACTTTTTTGGTAGAGACAGTAGTCTCCAAATAGACCTAAACCAAACAATTTCTGCAATATTGTTGGTCTGGAACAAGATTGTCTCCATGTTAGAGATAAGGAAATGGAGTCAAGGTCATAAAGAAATATATCCTAGGAAACAAAACAAATGATAGAAAAGCACAACTACTTTAGGATGATAGTTTTAACTGATACAATTTATACAAAATTAAAAATAAAAATGTCTTTATAATCTTCACAACCTTCACCCCAACCTTCCTGAAAGAGAAAGGGTGCTTTAGTATTTAGTCTCAGATTTTAGTCTCAGACTTCTAGGACATAAATATGTTGTATACAAAGTCACTCTGTCATGACACTTCCCAAATCCTGAGCAGTTATTAACAAAAGGTTTTAAGTATCTAATACATAAAAGTAATAGTTACATCTCACCTATCTTAAAGGGAAAGAGTTTTCAAAATTCTGGTGAAAGAATTGAATATTGATGTAATTCTTTGAAATAAGAAACACAATCAATTTATATGTGACATGAAATGATGTAGTAAACAAACTATAAGAAACAGATATGAAACAACCTTGTTGAAGATGTGTGTTTCAATAATGAATAGACACCAAGACACACAAACTCACATGTCACGTTTTAACTTGCTGATAACAATATAAGCTTCAACTTGATAGAAATGAATGACACATACTGTGAAAATAACTAAGTGACTAAACAGAAGAGGAAATTTTTTTCACAAACCCAGATTTGTTTACATTACTGGCAGGAGTGGGAAAAACAGTGTCATGTTATTTCTAGGGAAACTGCAGAATGAAAAAAGTTCTTAACTCATTCTAGAAGGTGAAGATCTGAAATACCAAGAAATAGCTTATGCCATTTCGCACATAAGTCAAAACCAAAATGGAATCATGGGGGTATATTTGTTACAGTTACACAGATACAATTTTAATAACTTAGTTTTTGCTATGTTTTGAGGGGGAGGGTATGGCAAGTAATGGAACTATTGTAATTAAATAAAGAAAATGTTAAATATACACAGAATATATATCCAATTTGGCTTAAACTTTCAGGAAGAAAAGGCAAAATATCAGATGATTTCACTTAAAGGAAGAATGTAGAGGAACAAAATAAAGGATCAGGGGAATTATAATTATAATAAATTAAAAACCAAAATCAACAGGCAACAATAAATCAAAGACATTCTGCTGGGGAGGGAAAGGAGAAGTATTAAAATAGGACAGGGAAGAGCCCAAGGGACTATGGTGATGGTGCATGGGTGAATTGGTAATGAGAATTTCATGGGGACTACACCTGTGAGGAGAAAGCACACATTGCACAAAAATGAAGAATGATGTAAAATATGTATAAATTTTTTTAAAAAGTAAAAAGACATTGAATTTAGTTTCTGTCCTTGATCATCTCTTCAGCAGTAACTATATAAGTATTGATATTATTTTCTTAACCTATGTGACCTAAGTAAGTGACTTAACCTTTTCAGATTCAACTTTTTTCTAAAAGTGATTTTATTAACACTAATTGGAATGTTGAAAACCATGAATGAAGAAAGATATCTAAATTTTCTTTCTGAATTGCTTGCATAAAATTAGTAACAAATATTAGCTTATGTTAATTTTTTATATATTCTTTTCTTTTAGAGTCTGTTAAAAAAAGCAGAAGAAGTGCTTGCAGACAAGTTAAGGAGGGCTTTCTATAGAAAGAACTTACTAAAAAATCAATATAAAATAATTTTTTATTTATAGCACATTTAATATATTATTTTATTTGGATTTTATTCCCCTTCCCTAAACTAATTGGTAATTGAGTTGATAAGGCAACCAAATCGCAAACTTCTTGAATATTAAACAAAATGAATTGGACTCCACAGGTAATATGAAAACTTTAGAAACTCAAAGAAAATACAGTGTACTTAGGAAGAAGAATTTGATGCAGCGTTCAAGAGAAATTAAAATAATGTCATAAAATTAGAACTTCAAAATAGTTCATCTATAAGGTAGTAAAGATGTTTAATTATGACAGTAAAAGAATAGCTGTTTTATTAAGCAATTTATTTGTATCAAAATCTGTCCCATTTGTTTTACATGTAACATCATCTACAATTCTCATAGTAAACTCATGAAATGATCATTATGTTTCCCCACTTATGCAAAACTGAGTTGCATTAAAAGGTACACGTTTCCAGAGATTGTGAGTAGCAGAGAGAGGCATTGGTCTCCTAAACATTGTATACTACTTAGTCCCTGTGAACGTAAAGGTAGTACTAGACCAACTAAATTTACATGACTTGTTCACAAATTTAGTTGCTTGTGATCATGACATGGCAATCACTTTTGTCTTTCTATTGATTGATTTGTCTGGTATGTTGGAGATTCATCCCCCTAACTCTCCTGTAGCACACTAAGCCAAAAGTAGGGTATTCCACTGTGACTCCATATTTTTAATCAAGTTCAAACTTTGCATTTATCATCTTTCCCCTAGGCCCAAAAGAATTTGGAGTGGTGTGACTACTTTGAAGTCCTCAACTATTTTCAAGAGGGTTAACAAAATAGAAGTGTTAAAAGAAATAACAAGAGTGACAAGGGAAAATAAGACAGACTGGTTGTCCATGTGTGGTTATATGCACTTAGCAATACAGAAGGAAAGAACGTAACTGCTGTTCTCTTTCTGGGATATGGAAATGCATTTATTAAAAGCAACAGTGAAATATGAAATGGCAGCAGAGCAAGTGCTACTGGTGCAGGAAGTTGATTTGTCTGGTTTGCTGCTGTATTATTTACATAAAGTATCAGGCTGTTCATTATTTAAATAGTTTCATAAGGGGGGAATGCTCAGTAATTATTGCCAATAGTAGGCTGCCCCCATTTATCAAAGGCAGTAATGTGGCAATGTCAGTGAGTTTTAATGTATACATGACAACTGCATATCTAGTGCCAAAATTTTATTCTGTAAAACAACAAATTATGAAACATCCCTTACTTAAATTAACTTCCTATGACATTTATACTTTTTCGTGAATGAGTGATGTCTGTTTTTTCTGTTTGTATTCTTACTTCTTTCGTCTGCTTGTATTCAACAGTCAGAAACCAACTGATTCACTTTGAAGAAAAGTGCTGCATTGGGAGAGTGGTGGGGCAAGAGACATCACTTCAAGAATTATAGCCCAGAAAGGCACCTCTACAACTTCACTGTCATCAAAGCAATGCTAGGCTCTCAGTACCTAAGAACTAATGCCCAGGAACCTGTCTCTCACTAAGTTTATGGTCAGTAGCTTCTTGGTAGGTTAGTTTGTTTTGCATTTATACATCCTTGCTGCCAGGAAGCGAGAACTGAAGATTTATGTCTAATTTTAGCAGCTGTAGTGAACAGAATCCCTTTGAAAATGTTTATGTAACACTTTCAAATAATGCTATACTAAATATTTTTAGTATTCAATTAAATGCTATGCTTCAATTGTTGACATTTTCTAGGGTTTGGGTATATCTGTAATAATTTCTTTAAACCGAAGCTTTTGAGGGAGCTCAAAGACTTCCATGCTTTCAATTGGCATTGCTACACAGACCTCTAACATAATCTCTAAACATCATCTCTTACCTAAGATTCAGTCAGTTGCTCGATAGTTATCCCAATGACACTCACACTGTCATGTTCAATCTCTTGTGCTTTCTTTCTTTGTCCATACATTTGCTGTTGCTGTTACTTTTTTTTTTTCCTACTTCACTATCATCTCTGTTCTTACCAAAATAAAAGCATCTGAGAAACTTCTGACAGACTTCCCCCTTCTTTTGTTGCCACATTATATTGGTCTTCAAATCCTGCCTTATAGATAACACAAATGTGACCCCTTTTATACTCATTGTCACTGTCCAGTTTCATTAGTTTCTTACCTAGATTATACTTTAAATGTTAGCATGACCACAATTATCATATTCTGCAATTAATAATAAACATGTGCTCATTATATCCACTCTGATCCATAAGACTTCTAGGGAATGCAATTTAAAATCTGTTATTCCAGGACCCAGCTTAATCTGCTTTAGTGAACATAAGTGTGCTGCTTAAGTCTGAAAAACTATGGACTGAGTCCAAAATAAGTTCTGAAGACAAGAGTTAAGTGCCAAAACCTGGATTACATCATTTCCATTGATAAATGTCCACTTATCTCTCAAATTGAGTTAATCAAATCATATATTGATTGTCTTTATATCAGTTTCTCCTATTAATTTATGGGTTCCTTAGATCATGTCTAATTTTTCTTCATGTCTTCAGGGACTATCAGTTAAAACCCAAACATATACCAGTAGTAAGATAAATTACTCGATAAAATAGAAATAATGAAAGTTGAAAATGCCATTTCTTGATCAACTCTGTATCTAAATTTTTACATTTTCCTATCATGGATAACACATTTTTTTCAAAGATTAAATTGAAAAAAACTGGAATTAACCAAATTCATCATGTTTTCTTCCACAAAATGATATTAAAAGGACATTATATTTTTATTCTAACACTCTTACAACATGTCATACATTCTTTAAAATTATAGATATATACATAAATATCCTCATTTAACCTGCACAACACCATGTAGTACTGTCATTATCATCAGTATTTTAGAGATAAGTAAAATGAGCTACCCATATGTTGACTGATTAGCTCAAGGTCATTTGGATTATGTTAGGTCTGAAGTTTAAAACCATGAGTCTAACTCCTGTGAATATGCTCAAACATTTTTAACATATATATATAAAGATATATATATATCTTTATGGATAGTAATCTGGCTGATACTTATTTGAACCATTATGTGTCACCTCCCTAGAAAGTGCATTCAGAATGAATAATAAACATAACCACTACATTTTTCCTTTGCAATTAAAAAAGGAGGATTTTTTTCATTCTGAAGAGGGTTTTATGAGAAAGCTCTAAGAGTTGGTGAGAAATTCACTGTTCATTTTCTTTTTGCAAATGTTCGTAGCTGGAATACTAAAGTGAAGAGGGTGAAAAGCCAAGCTAGAATTCCTGAAATGTATTTTCAGGCACTTCTGTCATTAACCAGGAAACTGGACTGGCCTTTTCCATTGATCAATGGTTGCTGAGCTGAGTATTATAAGGCTGGTTGCTGAGTATTATAAAGAGAAGATCTGATTTAGCCTGAAATTTATGTCCTTAAATTTTATGTTGTGCATTAAAAAAAAAAAAAAAGGAAGCCGTATTCGTGAAATATTATGACTGATAACTTAGTCACCCATGCTTGAAAATCAAGGCAGAAAAACCATAACCTTTTCTCTTTGTAAATCATGGTGTTAAACATGTTATGGACATTGGAGTCATTATAGTTGCTTTGGGAAACACAACTGAATTTTCTTGTAGTAGTTATACCATGAAGCTTGTCAGTATTATTGCTTTGTCATTTTACTTTCTTGTTTAAGAAAATAAAAAATAAAAAGTTTGTCATTCTAAATTTTAATACACACATTCTTTTAATTCTTTTGGAAAGTATAACCCAAAGTTGAGTAATGATTTATTAGTATATATTTAGTCCTGGATATATGTTGGTATAATACTCAGAAGATTTAGGCATTCTGACACAAATCAAGCATTTAGAAAATTATTGCATTATGAATGGACAAAATGAATGTTTTATTTTCTGATGTTACAAGACAGGCCAAGGCAACATCCTTTTCATTACATCACATTATTCTAAGAAGATCTTTTTCATGCTCTGTTTTATTGGAAATTATATTTTGATTTAGCTTAAAGGGATTGATCTCCACAATTCTTTTGTCCACCCTATCTGACTCACTACAAAACCCTGACAACTCCTCTTAGAAAACTTTTCTGAATATATTCTCTCCTCTCTATTCCTATTGATACTTTCTCAGGTTAGGCACCACCATGTTTCTTTAAACTATCATTACAATACTCTTGAAATTGATAGAAATACTCTTCTAATTGATTCTTTTTCAGATTATTAGCTAAGCCTAATAATGAATCATGAATAAAATTTGGGGTCAGGTAATTAGTCAACAAATTTTAAAGAATGACAAAAATAGAATAGATTATAACAGAAAAGAAAGTATCCTAGCACATAATTTTATGAAAAGTTAATTCATATTTAGGTGCATGTGTGTATGTATGATTATGTGTGTGAATAGTAACAGTAGTAGTGGAAGCAACAGTACAAGTATATTATGAACTAGGTTGAATTTCTTATTATACATCTTTATTAAGCAATATTGAAAAATATTGTTCTAACCAGTTATTTAACACAAAGACTCCAGAAGTATCATTTTCTGTTTCAAGAATGGCATCGTCTTATTTAAATGCTTATTCAATCATGTTACTATTCTAACCAAAAATCTCCAGTGTTATTAGTACATACTTTTCATAACTTATCCCTACCTTACCTTCTAGAATTTTCTCTGTAAATGACCTGTTACTTTTTAGAGTCAAATGACATCAGTTTACTCCATGTGCTTCCTGTGTCCTTTTACTTGAGATGCTGTTTCTCTCTGAAATGATCTCCCTCTCCAAGTCACTTCCAAACTCCAATGTGAAAGCCGTGTTTGTTCTTAAAACTCAAAGGTCAATGTCCATTGCAACGTTTTTAATTATTTCTTTGACAGAACTAATTGACAGAACTAATTGCTTCCACTGCACTGTTCAAAAATAATACCTTTATTCTACCATGCATGAAACTGTCATATTTAGTTGCTTGCACAGAGCTAATAGCTTTAACTATGGGCCATAATAATAGACTTAATATGTATAGTATGGATATATGAATTGAGAAACTGTTTACAATGTCATCTCTCAGCGTTTTGAAACATGGCTGATAATCTAACCCCAATCCTGAAAACACATAGGTCCTTGGAAGGGTGGTTTATGAAACTCTGAAAAATGGGTGATTCTACTTAGATATTTTCCATTTAAAAGGGACAATGCTGTTTGGACTGTGATCATTGCAAAAAAAAAAAAAATTATACTAGGCCTGGAAATTGTCAGTTTTCAAATTCTGCCCTAAATCTTCTGATTTGCTATATAATCACTTAAAACTTTATTTTTAAGATGTTATGATATTTAAACATGTTATCATAAAATGTTTCACAGGCATGACATAGTGTGTGTTTGGGGAAGTGAACTAAGGAAAACAAAAGACAGTAATAAATATGTGTTAAACTGAAAACCTCATTTAATTATACTAGCTAAAACATAAAAAAAGCTTAATTTAAAAGTTGTGCTAACTAAAAGAGGCTAAACCTGAAAAAAAAACTCACCTTTTAATTTGTAATTACTTAAAAACAAGAAAACATGATCTGTTTCACTGATGTACCATATTTAGGTGACTAGTGTGTTCTTAAAGCAGAGTCATTTCTTATTCAAATCAAGTAAGCAATACTAGAGAAGATCTAAAGACTGATATTATTTTCACCCTGATATTTTAAAACATCCACTGGCAAAATTTAACAATAAGAGTTTTTACATAGCAGAAAAAAGAAACTACAATGTTTCTCATTCTTAATATTGTTAGGTTCCCTCCCTGTTTTATTTTAATAAATTGTAGAAGTTTCAGTTTGTGGTTTAGAAAATGAAACTCCCAGATCTCCCTCCCTTAACCAAGAGTGTTCTGCTTTTTGTTCATTTCCCATAAAATATTAACATATGCTTAAAAACTGCTATGCATCATTAAACTTGTCCAAAACTTAGAAATCTTTCCACCAGATTAATTAAATGTAGAAAAGAAATGTCCTTAATATAAAAGGCATCAAATTAAACATTTCAAACATTAATAGTTTTCATAAATGGCATAGAGAAGATCATGGCTAGGAAATTTGAAAAATTAAAGTGAAAGCAAAGCATGTACACACACATATATACACTTTAGAAAATTAATTAGGGGTATTTATTAGTAATCAGTTCAATCATCAAGGTTAAAAACTATGACAAAGCAAATCCATACACCCATGTAATGTTTTTTATTCTTTTTTTAAAGATTTATTTTATTAAATTATTCACGTAGGTACTAGGGTGTGGGTCAGAGGTATGGGCTGGGATGTATGAGAGAGGATTCACCAGAGATAAAGTGTGGAGCAGAACAGGCATATATACTGAAATACACTTCTGAGGGGAGCAGAGGCGCCTGCTGAGCCATGTGATTTAGAGCCCTCCTGGGGATGGAACTCATGCCACAACAGCTGTGATAGCTTGGTAGCACTGACTTTAACCTCAGCGCCACCACAGAGGCCCTTCATGTAATGTTTTGATAATACATCTTCCCTGGAAAAGGAATCATTCTCTTATCCCGAAGAGAACTGACTTAAAACCCATTTTCCTATATTTTTATAATTGCTTCCATTTTCTAGGCAATAGAGCTCTGTTTCTGGCTCTGTCATTACTGCTATTATTCTATTTTGTTTTCCTTTCTACGTGTCTATCTCCTCCAGCAGTCTGCAACTTCCAAACAGAATAGAACACATCATTTATCTTTATATCCCCCATAACCACAAAAGTTCCTTGGAATTTGACATTTAGTGATTGCTTAATTGTCGAATGAAGAAATACTTGTATAATCAATGTGACAACAGATTATTAATTAATGAAAACGCACCTTCCATTTTTGAACTTCAAAGGAATGTTTTTTTTTTTTTTATTTTTTAATAAAAAATACCCATACCCACTTAGGAGACATCATATTTTCAGTGCTCTCTCTCTCTCTCTCTATTTCTCTATTTTATATATATATATATATACATACACCATATCCAATACCAAGTTCATATATATATATATATTATATATATATATATATATATATATGGGATGCTACTTTTGAACTCCTTTCCTAAACAAAATCCAGTAAGAAAAAAACTCACTCTCAATGCAATTATAGGATCACCTTTTTGACTAAGACTGTCTGCACTGTTCTGTCTGAACATTTATAATACAGTAGATAATAAAACTATCAGTTACAGTTACATTATGAAGATACTATAACTATTCAAGTTATTCAAACTTAAAGGAACATACATATAATTTGAATGTCTGTAAACTTATTTTACAAATAAAGGGGTATTGTGGAAGCTTCAGTTTCTAAGTCTTCAGAGCTAGGATTTGAACCCCACTTTGAATCTAAACACTCTTGAGTCCAAAATATATTGCCCAATATTGCAGTTCTGAATGGTTTCATTATCCAAAATGTGTGTTTTCTCTCTCACACACACACAAAACAATCAAAACACTTGTCACTTGTCACTAATGAGAGACTATTAAAAACTCTAAAAGTTGAATTTTACTGTGTCTGTTTAAAAACAAATTAACAGGGCCTCCCTGGTGGCGCAGTGGGTTAAGCAACGCACTATGAAGCAAACCGCAGCCACTGCAGCACGAGTTCGATCCCTGCTGCCGGCCAGGGGG
>JAGFMF010011827.1:10523000-10583569 GCA_019455555.1 Galemys pyrenaicus
ACCTCTCCTGCTGTGCCCGCTGCTCCCCTCAGCAGTGTACTTCTGTTGATCTGCCTGTTCTGCTCCCTGCTCTCTGTGGTGAATCCTCTCACCCCCTTCCCACACCTCTGGCCTGTACCCCAGTGCTTGTATGCATAAATAAATAAATCTTTAAAAAAAAAAAAAACAAATTAAGGGATCTCTGTGGTGGCGCTGTGGGTTAAGCAACTCACTATGAAGCAAACAACAGCCACTGTAGCAAGAGTTTGATCCCTGCTGCCAGCCAGGGAGGGGCCCCACATGGCACAGCAGACCTCTCCTGCCTTGCCCCCTGCTTTCCTCAGCAGTGTGTTTCAGTCAGTCTGCCTGTTCTGCTCCCAGTTCTGTCTGTGGAGAATCCTCTCATCTTCCTGGACTCTGGCCTGTACCCCGGCTCTTGTATGTATAAATAAATCTTAAACAAACAAACAAACAAAAAAAAATAAATAAATACAAATTACTCTCTTAGCTACAATAACATCCAAGCCAGAATATGAATGATACCTCCTTCCTTCTATTCTCCAGATTTTTAACATGCTTTTTAAAATGTGAGGTCACTATATAACCACATACAAACACTAACAACCATTTCCAATAGCAAGTTCATCTAATTTTCCAACAAAAAACATTTTTAATTCTCATACTAAAAGAAAATCATTATTAACATTTGGTACCATACTAATAATATTCTTTTAAAATTAAAGTTTCCAACAGTGACATAGTCAAATTCCAATAGTAACATAGTCAAATAATACACTGAAAATATTGCATTCTGTGGTTGCAAGAATTCTAGCAGTTGCTGGTGAAGTAATGATAAGGGAAGTGGGAGGACTTATCTTTCAGCATAAGGTCATAGTCTTTTCCCCAAACTATACCAAAACATGATGTAAAATTTTTTTCTCCTTTTTGGTTAGACTGCATTCACTAGTTCTTCTTTAAGTATTTTGCATAGACTCTACTTTTCAAGTCCCTGACCTTATCACATTGCAATAATCCATATGAATAACTGAAAATTACTTTTGATTTTCTTTGACTAAGAAGTTATTCTTCTCCTCTGATATTAAGTCTTAATATTTGCTTGCTCACATCAGGAGGAAAGGAAATATTCCTGGCCCAAGGGGCCAGATTACAGTATATAGTATTGCATGGAAAATACTAATTCTACAAATTGACTGATGAGGAAATTTACTAATAAAACATGACAATTGGAAAATAAGAAATTTAAGCAACAATATAAGTTGATAAGATCTAGTTCAAAGGTATCTACTGAATCACAAGAAATCAGTCACAGAAATTCAGCCAGTAAGGAATTTATGAGAACTTGTAGTTCAATTGTCACATGTAGCATATTGGGAAACTAACAACCAAAGTGGTTTACAGTACTTGTTTAAAGTCAGCTGTATTTTTGTCAATGCAGAATGATGCAGGTTTCCTTAACTCTGAATGGTATTATTGCAATTATCTTTAAGGAACAATACATAATGATTATCAATAATGGCCATTTAATAGCGAATTGTTATATTTTCTATCACAGATATAATTTTCATTCCATGAATACAGTACAAATTCCTTAGTTCTAAGCCATCAGAATGAAGAGATATTTATATTATTGAATAACTAATTTGCACTTGAGCTTATACCCAGGCACTTTCACACATAACACATTTTATTTCTATACCCACAAGAAATGGAAAATGGGGATTAGTTTCCTCGTATTCCATGTGATAAAACTGGGCTTTAATGAAATAAACCACTTAATATTGAGTATCCATTAATTAGAAAAGTTAGAACTTCAAATTTGATCTACCTCATTTAAAGACTGATATCAATTGGTTAAGACATTACTACCTGGACAGAAAAAGTCATGTGTCTCCTGCTCTTTTATCTGACCTTGGAGTACTGTGACATGCTTTTGGCACAAATTAAGTAATTGAGAAAATACAATCTCACATGATGGTCCAAAAACTACAACTGAAGAAACTGTTCAACATTACTGTCAACACTTTTGTTAATTTTAATTTTGTATTTCTTTGATTTTTTAACTGTACATTTTCAAACTTTATTGAGATCTAGTTGACATGTACATTGTATAAATTTAAAGTGAACAGCGTAATTGTATATGCCTATATATTGTAAAATGATTTGCCTCAACCAGCTTAGTTAAAACATCCATTATCTCAGGTCTATTCAGTTACCATTTTGTGTGTGTGTGTGTGTGCGCTAGAGATAGAGACAGAGAGGAGGAGGAGGATTATTTGTTAAGTTGTTTTATTAGTCTAGATTTGAATAACAACTTGTACCTTGTGAAAACAACAGACATGAAAATGGCATTCCCTCTTATCATTTTTATGCTGTCATCAAAATTTGAAATTACCCTAATTTAGATAATCTCTCACTGATCTCTTCATATTTCATAATCTTGTCATATTTCAGAGAAAACATAATTAAAACTAAGTACAGCATTAATGTTTATTTCTGAGAAAAAAAACTGTTTCCAATCTGTATTTGAAAGTAAAGTATTGGATTTTGAGAAGTATAAGCTCTGTTATTGCATCCTTCTTTAACTTATGTGCCTCAGGAAAAATCACTTAAAATGACTGTTCTATGGCAATATGTAGTTTGTTAACTAAGCATAACTACCACAAGAGTCACAAAAGGAAACCAATTTGGATTCTCTAAGATTCATTTTCTGTCATACAAAAAATTATTACATTTTAAAACATGGCATGTTCATGTTCATTATCATTTCTGTTTTATTTATTATAAATGACTATCATTCACTGACTTTCCTATATTATCTCCCACTATCTATCCCCAGCATCTCTCCTTACAAGGATAATCATTATCTTCACTTTAAAACTGTTTTCAATATTACATATTTGTCCCCCTCTAATTCATCTACCCCTAGGAATTTTTCCTGAAATTTTAATTTGATAATGCCCTTCCTTTCCTGAGCCAAAAATACCTGAAAAATTATGCCCAAGGCAAAGCACAATAAATCTTGTGTTACTTGTCTCTCAGTCTCCCAGCTAGTGTCAGCTCTTTCTGTTGATCCTGGTAGCCTTCAGCTTCAGCATCTTGAAACCTGCAAACCTGAAAAAGCTACTCATCCCCATACCCAGGGCTTTCTGTGGCTCAGAGCTCCAGTCTGAACTATGTCTCACTCTTTCCTCTATACTTTCCATCTCAGCCTCATGATTCCACACAAGTGCTGTTTCCCTCAATAAATCATCCCTTATAGTGTATGTCTCCTCTCTGCCTCATTACTAAGTCCTCTATAAGGACCTCTAATGAGACAATTTGCCCATTATTTGTTTTTTTGTTTATCTCTTTCCTAGACTGTCATCTGAAAAGTAGAGAAACTTTTCCTCCACTTTTGTACCTTCAATTCCTGACAAATAGTGTAGATAAACAAAAGAGTGAAAGACTTAATGAATAAGTTATAAGAAAAGGTCAAAACTGTGTTATGTAACTCAAAACCATACATACTGGTTTGTGTTTGACTTAGAACTTCATATTTTGTACTTAAGTCCACTTAGAAAGGAGTTTGATAATTGAAAAATAACAAATACTTTAACCCCAAACTGAAGTCAGATTTTTGAAAATCTGTGGAAGGATTGATTAACTGCCCATTTGCTAATGCTTAGTTGATGCCAGGGAAGGATGCCCTGAGCCACATTTTGTATCAATATGAATCATGCCATCTCTTGCTTTATCTTCTTATTATCTTCCAAGACCTGGATTTCATTATATTGATGATTTTCTCCCTTTTAACTTTCTTTTATTTATCATGGTCCTGTCTTCTACAACTATGCTCATATTTCTATACTGCTGAGTATTTTCCCCTCATGTTTATAAAAACAATACCTGAATGATAAAAGAAGAAATCTACATATCTTAAAGACCTCTCTAGGAGCACAGGACTTTGTATAAGTTCTTAACATGGAATAATAGTCCTTCATCACATAAGCCATACAAACCTGCCCATTTCCTCTTCCACATTGCTCCTTATGAAACTCAGAGAAGAGGGTCTCAGATTGTTTTATCCTAAAACCATGAAAAGCATTTGTCTTTGTGCCCACTGGCTTTTCTGCCTCAGATTGCTCTTTTTCACATATTGAATGACTAATCATCTAGACATGATGATTTACTTGTCCTTTCTTGTTATACATTATAAAATACCTCTATACTTGTTCACATTTGAATAGATTCCTAGAATTGGAAATAGTGACTAAAGGCATGCAATTATTTTAAGGTTTAATAGATATTATCAGCCTAATTTTTAGGAAATTTGTAACAATTTAAAAATTTTAAAGCATTTCATGGAGTATCTATATCAATGCAAATGTGCACTGAATATTAAAATCTGTAAAACCTTACTAGGCTGGTAGATGAAAATTGTAACTGCTTATAATAAAGCATTTTTAGAAAATGGTATAAGCAGTTTAAAGTAATATAAAATTTAAAAGTTTATCATCATAATTTTCATTTAGAAAACTATTTCATGTAAATTTTTTCATTCAAGAAATGACATGATTGGAATTAAAATTTATAACTTTACCTCAGCAAAATCTGTAGTAAATTTCAGACTTTGTCTTAAGTAAATTTTTAAAAAACTATAATCAGAATAAAATAGAATTTTCATTTCTATCCCAAAACATAAATTTTATGATTAAAACAAGTGGAAATCACAAAGAAAATGAGTTTTATAAAAACTATATTAAATTGCATAAATAAAAATATATATTAAATATTATATATAGCTAAAAAATAGTTATGTTAAATGTTACATAACAGTGACATTATTCCTAAAATATAAAATGGTTTTTAAGTCAATAAGAATTTTAAAAAAATATTTCTAGTGCCCTAGACTTGGGTCCTCTTCAGAAACTTAGTTGCTTATGGCAAAGCATTAAACTTAAGGAAAAACATTCTCACTGAGAATGGAGGGGAGAGATTTGGGTCATTTTTGTGAACATGTAGAAAAGACTGTCTTTTTCTCTCCCAGAAAAGAGCTTATTCTCCTGTAAGAGTTAACATTCATAGAAGGTCAAGAGGATTATTTAGTGTCAAGCATAAATTACACACCACTGGAGAATCAAAAATTGATTAAGTTATAAAAATGCCTTATATCCATAAATTCCATTCAATTCCTCAATCTTTTTTTCTTTTGTGAAGCATATCATCCTTTCTCTTAGGAAGCTAAAGCATTATAGAATATCAAAGAGTTATACATTTTTTTTTAAACTTTAGTTTTGTGGTTGTTACTGTGGCACCTGGAAGGGAGTCAAGTTTAGGAAATATGTATGGAGGCCTCTAAATTTGCTGGTTCCATGAGTACTTGAATAAAGTATTGCTCCACAATTTTAAAATCACAGAATTTTTTCTTCTTTCCACCTACATACTTCATTACAATTGATGTTAAAAGAATAACACTTGTTAACTGAATATTTGAAATACTTTTCTACTAGATACTAATACAAATATCTACAATTGCATCTCTCTTTACTGAAAGCAGCAAATATGTTAGTTGAGGAAACAACGAACTTATCCCACAGAGGAAAAGGGAATATTTGAGACAGAAATCATGTATCTTTCAGAAACATTCTTTTGAAAAGGGCCTGACCTGTGCCTAATCTAGGGATCTAGAAATACATTAAGTGAACTCATAGTTTCCTACAGTTTCAAGGTAGTACATCTAGAGTATTAAAAATGCCTATCAATATGGCATGTAGAAGTCCCATAAAAGTATTAAAATAATATTTGTTCTCCTGTCATTTATGACAATATGAATATGCCGAAAAGCATTATGCTAAGTTGAAAAAGTCAGAAAAAAAATACTATCTAATATGGTTATGTGGATGAAATATAAAATAACCAAACTTGCAGAAGCAGAGAGTAGAATGGCTGTTTTCAGGGGATGTGGGTTAGGGAAATGGGGAGATGCTGTTCAAAGAGTACAGTTAGAAGGTGAATGCTCTCTGTAGATCTAGTGCACAACACTATGATTATACTTCATAGTGCTGTCTTTGGGCGTTGCTAACAGAGTAGTTCTTAAATAATTTCACTAAAAGAAATGGTAATTATGTCATAAAATGGAAGTGATCCTAAGGCTATGGTGGTAATCATGTTGCAATATACTAGGGCATCATTTCAACTCATTGTACATGTTATATGTACAACTGTGTGTGTGTGTATACCATACAGAATGTAATATGCACAACTCTCGCTATATATACAACTTACACATATGGTATATGTCAATTATCTCTCAATAATGTTGGAAAATGTGAAATATATTTTTTTCTTATATCACCATTTTATTTTCTCCTCAAAAAGTAAGTGAAGGAGGACTCCCTGGTGGCACAGTAGGTTAAGCAATGTTCTATGAAGAAAACCATAGCCCCTGCAGCATGAGTTAGATCCCCAGCCAGGAAGGTGAACCACTGGTACAGCAGACCTCTCCTGCCTCGCCTGCTGCTCCCCCCAGCAGTGAACTTCAGTCAATCTGACAGTTCTGTTCCCCACTTTGTCTCTGGTGAATCTTCTCACCCTCCACGTCTCTGGCCTGTACCCCAGCTCTTGTAAGCATAAATAAATAAATCTTTAAAAAAAAAGTGAGATATATAACTGGACACCAATGCCTGATTAAATTAAGCAAATTTTTGTTCATATGGATCTATATAAACAAGTGCAGTGAATTATTGACTGCCTGTATTTCTCTATTTTATTCCTGCAATATGACAGTATGACATTCACTAATTTAAAGTCCATATGCAAGATGTCTTCAGGATTTCACACAAAAAAATGATTAAGTGCATACTAAAGTTATGATTTTATCCATTTTTATTAAAAGTAAAATATTCTTCTTATGTTTGCTTTTTCTGTTATTTAAATACATATGTATGAGATGTGAATTTTACAAATCATTTCCATATTTAGTCAGTCTTTATGGAATCAAAATTAAGTTTTCATTGATGATCTTATTTTATGTTTTGTTTACTTTAAGCATTGTGTAATGGTATTGACCAGGATTCCTATTTTAAGCAGTATTCCACTGAAACCAACTTCAATTTAATTGATCAACTGATGAAACAAAATTATTGAGGCAGTATCTCTTCCAGGAAATGCATGGGAATATGTGTGCATCTGTCTATATTTATTCCATTATATGTATAAAGAAAGTAAATGGGCACATTTCACAGGCTTATTTTGTATTATACTAAAAATTATATTTTCCAAAATTTCATAGGAGAGACATGTTTTATATATCCCTTGAGTTCCTGTGCCAATAAGACATCTGACCAAGAAATAATGCATCACTAAATACAGAAGACTACATTCTATTTAAAAAAAAACTTTTGAAAAAAGTAAAGGTAATATTTAAATTCTAATTAATATTGAATGACTATTTTCTCTACAAATACTTTAATTTATAAAGATGGAGGCCAACTTGCATGTAATACCTGTGTGAATGTGTTCCTTGAGGGGGTCACTGAATCAGTCAGTGTCCTCTGAAAACATATCTGGTATAATTCATCTCTCCTTTAACAAACTTACTATTTAATAGGATTTCACAGGAAAAGTGAGAAGCAAATGAACTGGGAACTCATAGATGGAAACTTTCAACCAAAAGCAATCTATAGTTACACAAATACACATATAATACATCTTTGCAAGGAGAAAAATTTGATTTTAAAGATTGTTAATAGCACTAAATTCTGGGGATCTAAGGTATAGCATAATGATTGCAATCAATAATATTGTATTATTAACTTCAAAGATACTGAAATACTAGATCTTAACTGTTCTCATCACAAAAAAAGAATCAATAATTATTTGACCTGCTAGAGGTACTAGCCAACACTACAATGGTAGCCATATTACAGTACTATATAAATGTATTAAATTAAATCAAACTTAAACTTGCAAAATGCTGCATGTCAATTATATCTCAATATTAAAATAAAAAAGATTTTTTTGTTTTATAGCAATACATACATACATACTATACCATACACAATTTATAAACAGGGAGGAAAAAACAAAGCATCAGTGAATTCTGTGCCTAATGAAAAATGGAATTTTTTTGAAAAAGATGTCGAAGCATTTCTTGAAAGTTAATCCCATACAATTTCATTTTTTTCCCACAATTTTATTATCATCTTTAAATGTGTTGCTTTTTGCAAGAATAATATAATAGGTATGATCATAACATAGGGGAAAACTAATTATAAAAAGACTCCTAATGTTAACATGTATAGTAGCCTCTAAGATAAAATATGTTATGAAGCACCAGATTTATGTAAATTTAGCCTTATGTAAATTACCCTATAAGGAACACACTAGAAATTTCAACTTATAGACACTTGTATTCTAAGTTTTAAATATTATAACTTTTTTGTAGGATTATGGAGAGGAAATGGAGCGAGAGCAGGAGTCCTCACAGTCTACTTGGTAAAATGAAGACACATGACACCAATCTAAAACCCCTAACTCCATGAAAGAGAACTATCTTCTGAATTTCCTAGAAGATGAAGGATTTTCATCTTTCCCTGTGATCTAAAATTGTTACCTAAAATTCTAAAGTCGCTGATATGATGGTCTTCAGACTAGGTAAACAAAAACATTGCGAAGGCAACATTGAGACATGGATGAGGGATTTCTACATATACAAAATGACAAAAAAATAGGAAATAATAAGACCACTCTTTCCTCCATCTCACATCTTCTATCCACCCTTCTTTTCTTCCACAAGTCTGTGTCATATAAAAACAGTCCTAACTTCAAAATGGAGGCAAATCTAATAGGTTATAAAGATACAGATGTTGAATTATGAAGGAGTCAGTCACATTTGGGTAATTACTCAAGTATTGATCAACTTTGAAAATTCTCTTTTTCACTTTGCAACACCATTATGATGTAGCTATAAAACTTCACTTCTTTATTTTACCTGCCCTTTGATTATATTCTCTGCAAAAGTTCTAGAAATCTTATTTTTCCTGTACAATCATACTTCACATAACTCATTACTTTTACTCCCATTGTTATTCCCTCCCCAAATATTTTTACTTTCTCTTCAGATACAATTTGGTTTGTATATCAACATGCTGACAGGATTTGCTTTAGTTCAATCAATTTAAGAGTCTGGATTTTTAAAGTTTCAACAAATTTCAAGTCAATCTCTGACCCTGCATCCAATTGACAAAAGATAGAATAATAAGGTTATTTGCTCCTTAGGACATGTTAGTGTCCTATTAAAATTTTTATGGATATTATTGTCTGATTTTTTAAAATGTTGTATATTTATCGTGAACCCATATAATTATCTTTTTTAAAAAATGTTTCACGTATTTTCAAGATCCTTGCTTTCACAGGCTGTGTTTTAGCCTATCTTCCAGGAATATGGGTTATTGAAAACATGACAAATCAAAATACATTCTTATCTACCTTTATACTGAACTATTTAATATTTCAATATATATGTTTCATGAATTCAGCAAAATTTTCTAAAGGACTAAAGCAAACCAAATTGTTCATATAAATGAATGGAAACTAAAAACTGTTAATATTTATGATGAAGTTATAACCCCATTTTTACTGACATGCTTCTTTCAGTTAATCAAAAGTAAAAACAAACACATGACTCTTCAAATATCTGTTGACCATCAATAAAAATAAGCAAGCATGTTTAATTATGTGAGAAAAATCAAAACTAAAATATATACCAACATAGACAAATACCATATATAAAGAGTAACAAGGCATTATGGGCCAAGATATTAAATATAAAATTGTGAAATATCTTCTTAGCATCTGCTAAACAGTTGTAATAAAAAGTAGTATGAAATTATATTACATCATTGCATAATAAATTTATGAATAAGTCAATTAATATTCATTAAATATAAAATATTAGTAATATAATTGATTCACTCATTAATATTAATGAGTAGCAAATGATTTGTAAATAAAAGGAATGTTAAAGTAATGAATTTGAAGAAAACATTATTACCCATGTGCTAATCTGCCATTTGGCCAAAATGTGAGTCTTAACTGTACAGAGAGATCACTATCTCTTCCAATGGCATACTAATCTAAATTTTATATTGTAAATGTAGATTTTATATTGTAAATGTAAATGTAAATCTAAATTTTATGTTGTAAATATAGCATAGATAAATATCTGTTTGAGCTTTTAACAGTCCCTAATGTTGATATTAGATTTAAACATCTCTTCCAGTTTTCTTCTCCTAAATAAAATACCCTTGAAGACATTATAATCTGTAGGAATAGAGAAGCTTACCTTATTACAAAATTGTGACTGTCAATCTCTTTTCCACATTCACTATCTAGCAGAATGCCAGAATTTCCAACAACTGCACAGGTCTTAAACCTGCGATTTTTCATTGGCGAAACTTCAGGAAGGAGGCTATGCAGATCTTGAGAAATATTTAGTGTCCGACGTCTGTCGAGCACATAGTGTATGACATCACCAGGCTTAAAACTGCTCTTGACCACTGAGACATCTCGTTCTGCATCTAAGAAACGAAGAATGTTCTTCCTATATTTGAAATACAAAGAAAGTTTTCCATTAATTACAACATATCTAGAAACAGGTATTACAAAAGAGCATGTGATAAAATGTAAATAGGTATATTATTTAATTGTCTTAAATTGTCAAGTGATAGTTAAGCCAACCAGTTCTAGGATAGAATATATACATTTTCTACAAACACACACACACACACACACACATATAAACCTACCTTACCTCAATAAACGTATTGGTAAAAAAAAAATATTTGCACATGGTTTCTCAATTATTTTGCAAGTAAATACAGTATACATATACATGCTTGTACAGAAAAGTAGTTTATTAATTAAAATAGTATTGCTATGACTTGGCTTTGCAGAAGTAAATATTCTGATAGCTTAATTAATATTTCTGCAGTCATCTTTTATTTTACTTAATCTTGCTTTACTTAAAGCAACCTCAAATAACCTGATTTTCTTTTGAATTCTAACTTAGTTAACTCTATTTAAAGCATAGAAATGACCAAATAAATTCATATGCATTTATCCAAATACTGTACATGTCTTAATTATTTGAAAAAGAGTTAAATCTATAGAACTTCCTGGTTCAAGGCCCAGGAGATAACATGAGTATATTATGGGAGAAGATGAGCAGATAAGACACTGCACTGTGAGTGACACAGGAAATTGTTCCCTAGTGTTCTTTTCACTTATTCCTTTTAAGATTGTGCCTGTTAAGTTTTTCTTGCACAGTTGAGTACTCAGTTAGAATATTTCCAAGTTACCAAATCCAAATGTAGCTGATTTTTGATATGTAATTTTCTTAAATAGGGTAGGAGAGTATCATGAGAGAAGCAAACTTCCACCTTCTTTGATCAATTATATTCTAAGGTATCTTTTTAAACAGACCCTTAGCCTATTCCACACTTAGCAAAAAATTGATTATGAAAGTAAGAGGAGATGCTATAAATATAAAATATAAACATATGCTTAGTATTTATATAATAAGAAAATAGATAGCTGGAAACTTGGCAATCCTTGGTGTGGTATAATGGAATACCAGATTAAACTTTTGTCTATAATAATTTGGGAGACTTGCTCTATATCTAATGCCTATTGTTCTTTAAGATTTAGTTTAAAAATATGTTCATATTGTTTTATGTTGGCTATTTCTTTTACCATGAAGCACCATGAAGCATCTGCAGCCACTGCAGCACAAGTTCGATCCCTGGTCAGAAGGTGACCCACATGGCACAATAGACCTCTCCTGCCTCTCCTGCTGCTCCTCTCAGCAGCAAAACACTAAAATGAGGTAAAGTCAGGTATGTAATAACCAAGTCAAAACTGAGATGAAAAGGAAAATCTTCACCAATGACTTAAAATTTGACTTAGGAGAGAAACTAATGATCAGGACCTCCCAAATATTCTTAATATTCCAATTATAGATCCCAGCAGCAAAAGTGATACTGTCTTTCTACCTATATCTGCAGTTTTAAATAACTTAAACATATTTGCCATAAAATTGAGGGGATTAAAAAGGCAAAGAGTCAGAAGGCTAAAGACACATATTAGAAGAAATCTGTAGGTAAAGTCATTTATTCCAGTACATAATTGGTATAACTGATATAATTAAGAAATGTCCCAGGAGCCTAATATGTTTTTGAAAAAATTGCATAACCAAAGAAACTATGAATCTTACAAAAGTCTTGAACTGCATGATCCTAATGCTACCAAATATATACCAACTAGAAACAATCTGAGAAATCTCTATACTATGTTGGAAGTTGGATTTTATTTACTAATACACTCTTATTGCAAGCTTGTATTTTCCAAGTGCTAAAAGCACCACCATTATTATAACATTCATAGAATGACATACATTTTTCTGCCTAGTGGTATTACTGTTAAGCTCTATGACAATTCATTAATTTCATTACTGAATATAAAATATGCCCTCCTTTCATCATCTCGCCAAAATGATAATTCTAAAAATCATACCAATAAACCAGAAGAACTACCAGCAAGGAGGGTTGTATAATAACTAACAGATATTTCCTTTCTTTTTTTAAAATTTATTTTGCTTTAAATATGTCCCAGTTTAATGTGTGATTTAATTAGAAAACCAGGTGACTGAATGCTTCATTTGGCCATACAGGTAATCAGGTCTCTTAAAAAGAAAATATATTTTGGACCTTCCCTGGTAGCATAAGGGGTTAAGCACCGCACCATGAAGCATCTGCAGCCACTGCAGCACAAGTTCAATCCCTGGTCAGAAGGTAACCCACATGGCACAATAGACCTCTCCTGCCTCGTCTGCTGCTCCTCTCAGCAATGCATTTCAGTCAATCTACCTGTTCTATTCCTCTCAACCCCACACAAACCTCTGGCCTGTACCCCAGTTCTTGTATGTATAAATAAATAAATCTTTTTAAAAAATGTATTTTGAGGTTTTTCCTGAAATATTTGCAATATCAGATTTATAATAAAGAGTGGGATTTGCACAATAAAATTTGTATAAAAACCCTACAAATGAAAATTTTAAATTAATAAAAATACTGTCAGACACCAGAAAAGTTCATTTTAAGATTAAGTACAGATTATATAAGATAATATCTGGTGAAATAAGCAACAGAACATATGAAATGCAGATAATTGAGCACCTTCTTATTATATTAAGATTACACATATTATTCTTGATAAGTGTTAAAACTTAAAAAAAAAAGAGCATCAAAAGCAACAATCCATTTAATTTTCTATGAACTTATTAACTACCATTTACTTGTTTGAGGAGAAAAAGCTATGCAAGACACCTGCATTTCAAACAAAAAAAAATTCATTTCCTGAGACAGTGACAAACTAGTGCTAAAAGAAAAATTCAAGGATGTGGTCAAATCACCACATGAAATGGTATTATCAGTTTCCTTTGAACATAATTTAAAGATGTCGCTACAGATATTTGAAGATGTAACTGGTAAATAGTGACATGCTTGCAAGGTTGGAGGGAATAGATTAGATGTTCAGATTTGAAAGCACACCTTCTGCTTGGAAATCCAAAAGGGAAAATCCCTTTACTAATGAAAAAAGTTAACACAGTTCATTTCTACTGAGAACAAGAGGGACTTTCCAATAACAGCACCTTCACTGTGTTATAGAAAGTTAGCTGCAATAATAGTTTAAAATCTGAAGTCTTCTCAATTCCTGAATCTAATAGGACATCTTGAAGTAATTATTTAGTCTGAGGAAAAATTGATATTAAAAAGTAGATTCCATAAGGTTTGAAAATTTTGAAAGACTTCATATTGTCAAATGCTTGATGCTTAATTAGATAAATAATTGTTAAAAATAGATGATGCCCTCTCTCTACACTTGGTGGGGAGGGAAGAGGGAAAGGGTGGAGGGAAGACGGGAGCACAGGGTGATGGTGCACTGGTGTTATGGTGATGGGGAATACATGGGGATTGCAATTGATGTCAAATATATGTAAATTTTTAAAAAAATTATATTAAAAAAAGAAAATTAAAAATAAATAAATAAATACTTAATCTTTTTTTATGATCAAAAAAATAGATGATGCTATTATATGTGTTCTTTCAATGCTGTTATAGGCTCCACAGAATCTACTCAACAATAAGAACAGGAAAAATGCTTTCCAAGGCAAAATAAAACATACTAATTCACAGAAAACAATGAAAACATAAAAATGTAAGTTCCTTAGACAAAACTCAGCACAAGTGTTAGTGTAAGATTTGTTTAGTAAAATGAAGGGGGTGTGATGAGCATCTCCTGTATGTTTTCTTACAATCAACTAAACTTTTAGTTTCTATTTTAAGACTTAAATGTATGCATAGAGAATTATCTAAGCTATGATTCCTGGTGTAGGATGGGAGCAAGACTGACAATAATTACTGTAAGTGAATCATATTGTGAAAAACGCTTAATATTTTTTGGAAACATTAAGGGAAAAGTTCAGCTTCCCTCCCCCCCCCACCCCAGCAAACTGAAAGCTTTATTTATTTATTTACTTATGTATTTATCTATTTATTTATTTATTTTAGATTATGGATGTAATGGACTATAAAATTTTCTGTAGATTCATTAAGTCTAGATGTTGTTTAGACTGTACATTTAATTGTACTTACAATAAACAGAAATAGTATTGTAAGTATAACCAAAGTGAATGTACATGTTTTTGCTGTGAAGTTCACCATTATGAATGACAACAGGTTAATAAAAATGACTTCAAAATGAGAAAGAAAGAAATTTCAGTTTAACTTCTAGACTGTAAAATAGCATGAATTCACAAAAACTAATACTTAATATTATGCAGGTGTTACCAGTACAAGCTTTCCTACTATGTGGCCAAATTATTACCAGATATTTAAAATAAGGGGTAGGTTTTCTGCATGTGACTTAGTAGAACAATAAGTCACATGCAGAAACAATTTATGAACGTAAAAAATCTTTTGAAGCCCTATTTAGATAAACATCTAAATTCAGCAACCATTTAAAGTTCTCTGGAACAATCTGAAATATGTTTCACTTTCAACGAGACCAAATTTTTAGTCATAAAGTCCATTCTTGGTTCAGACTGTTAAACTGACAGGAACAGATTTTCTAAACAGAAACATTTCAACTGAAGTTTCAACTAGAACTTTCAACAGCACTCCTCACCTGGAATAGTAGCTGCAGAGTCCCAGTAATTTACTAAATATTGTTTTCAATTGTGAAATAAAGCTAACCTATCACCAGGTGCCATTCTTTCTTCCTCATAGGTTTTTTGTCAACAACCAGTATAAGTGGTAAGTGCTGTGGCAACTACATTTTAATCTAAATAACAATGCTGACTCCAACAGAAAGAATACTGAGACTAATCTTATGATTAGAATGCATAACAAGCTCATAAGCAAATGAGGTGTTTTGTGTGTGTGTGTGTGTGTGTGTATAACGTACATATGTATATATTTGGAATCAGTTTTTGCAAACTTTTAACTCCAGGCAAAAAAAAATCATTTGAATAATTTACTTGATACTGAACTAGTTTATAAAAAAGAAAGAAAAAAGTTTTCAAAATGCCAAGTGTTTTTATTGTGCCTAGAAAATGCAGAGGGAATACACAAATATTTTTGTTCCAAAAGATTATTTCTGCAAGGAAAGTTGCTTCAAAGCTACATAACCTGTAGTGTGGTAGGACTTCTGAGTTTAGAGTCCTAACTTATAGAAAAAAGTACTCTAATGCCAGAAGAAACATCTTCAACAATCAAAACCAAGTGAAAAGGCCAAATTGTTACAAAATGAAAAGAATTTTTCAATTTACTTCTCAGACTGCCATTTGATATTTGGTCTAGCATATGGTAATACTATATGAATATTATCTTCTATTTTATCATTTTAGAGCACCAAAAAACTCTACTACTATAAACTTCAAAAAGATACTTTTTAGTAATATGCATTTTTTAGTATTAATAGTTTCTTAATATGAGCTCTGATTTTACAGGAAGGCCTGGATATGAAACTTGGCTCTGCCACCAATAAACCCTGTGAATCCACATGAGTTCTTCTGATCTCCTAAATGCATCTGAAATTAATTAATTCTTCGATCACAACAATAAAAATCAAACTACGGCCTCCATAAAACCAAGCCTTCAATGAAGTTAATTATTTTAATTGTGAAGTAATCATAGAATAAATTAAATTCCCTAAATATTCATGAATTTTCAAAGTACAAAGAAGTAATACATGGAACCAGCTCTCTTAGACAAGTCTCTGGACTTCTGTTGTTTGATGAATGTATATGAATCAATTTTTAGGGTGAAAGTTGCAGAGAGCACATAAGGCTAAGGAAAATGGTAATAAGAAAGAAAGTCATGACTATAAATGAAGGGAAAAACAATTTATCTTCAGTGACTATTTCACATGTTAATGCAAATATATAAATAATTTATTAGGAATGTCACAAGAGCATTATACGTTTAATGGAATTTTAAAAATGAGAAAGATTTGTAAGCATAGTTTAATCACGTAAAATAAAAAATGATGAGTTGCAATGCTTAAATCATAAATTTCAAAGTAGAATTTTGAAAGCACTTATAAAATATGCCCACACCCATTCACAGACACAAACTAATATAGTTTTCCATAAATGTGGTAGCTCTGTCAAAGAAACAAAGAAAAATAATAACCCCAAATACTTTGTAATTAGATTCCAGAATGATTTTTAAAAAAATAAACAAATATTAAGCCAACAATAGGACATTTTCGTACTCTAAATTTTTTATTACAGGTGATAAACTGATTAACACTCACTAGTCACTATTGCTATAGGCAATTATAATTTTACACATTGTACAATAATGGTTTTACAAGTTATTATTTCCTTGTAAGGAAGTGACAACTTTGTATGTATTATCCATTATTTGCTCACTGTGTTCTGGTTCACTGCTTTATTTGTTAAGGAGAATCATATAAAGACAGTACTAACACTTCATTCATAGTATTTGCTATTATAATTGAAAATATATCATCCTCAAAAATATGTATGCAATTCATTTTCACAATTTCATTTTCACAAATTGGCAATTATGATTTTTTGGGTCAAATTATGTTTAATACCTTTTGATTATCTTAAAAATAGTAAAACATGTATCTTTAGATTCATGCACATCTATAATATTAATTTTTATAGCGATACTAGGAAGGCATGAGTAGATGTATTAATTATTATTGATCATTTATTTCATTTATTAATGTCTTTTATCTGATATTTTATTTAGCATGGCTAGAGATATTAATTAAAACATTACAATTTCTTTTTTTGCTTCCTTTCATTATTTTCCTGTGCCTGATATATATCACTTTACCTAATTTGCTTCTCTTCTTGGAAAATAATTCAATTTGAAAGTTGTTTATCAAGATATCTTTATAGCTCAAATTTTAAAAAAAATCACTCATCGAATAATTCCTGGTAGTGGGTAGGTCTTAGAAACTGAGATTAAATGACACAAATTATGATGAAACAAGTTTATCATAGGCCAATTAATAAAAACAAGGGTTAATCTCCAATGGCCTATTTCTGGTTATGAAAATGTCACCAAATTTTTTAATATCAGAAACACTTTTCACATGAAATGATAATCTGTATTCATTCATTCATTCATTCATTTTCTAATCCAATTATTCCAGTTTAAGGTCAGCATTAAGGATATAAGCTAACAGGACACACTTCCATTGTAGGGTACACTCCTCCAAACACCCATGCTCACTCAGATTGGGACAATTTAGACAAGTCTTTGACCCTAACATGGATGTCTTTGGAATTGGGAAGGAAACCTGAACAGACATGAACTGACTATGCAGATTCCACATCACTATTGACTCCAGCTTGCATTTCAGTTTTTTTTTTTCCTTTTCTCCTTGAATATTATAATGAAATAATGTTGAATGAAGAAGTTATTTGAGGACCTACTATATGTATTTTCTTCCGGTATTCCTCCAAGTAATAGCAATCTTTACTCTGTTCCACACAGAAACACTATAATTATGACCCTCTTTCTTTCCATGTCTTATTACTTTTTCCTCATAACTACCTAATCTTTTAATCAGTTTCAAAATAAAGGTATGTATGAGATGGTGAGGAAAATGTCAGGTAGACATCAAGAGAATCCCAGATTTAAAAAAGTCAAACTGGAGCGATCATGGCTAGCGTTGGCGTCAGTGAACTAGTTCTCAGGAAGAATGCAGGTTCAGTTTTTCAATTTTTAAAGAGTATATAAAAAGCTGTACTTCAGTAAGAAAGTATCTAACTTTTCATATTGGTTTTAAGCTTTTTAAAGTTGTTTTTCTCTGCAAATGAACTAAATCTTATTGACTGACTGTAATCTATCCAGAGGAGAACAATCTAAAACTCTGTCATCTGACTCTGCCCATATCCTCATTCTTGTCCTCCACTGATAAATATACAAAGATTGACCTTAAAACAAAAGCAACCATTTGACATGGCTATGGTTTGGTTCCAAACTGTTTCCTTTTCCAATCACAGTCAAAACTTAAAAAAGTTAAAAAAAAAAAGTAATATAATTATTTGTACATTCCCTGATACCGTTTCTTCATTTAATTTTCAGACATTTGCCTGAAGTATATTTCAACATGTCATGAGTACCCTAGCTGCAATGGATTATATGAATTGCTACCTGTACTCTAAAAGATGAGTGTAGTATGTTGCTTATAATCTATGTTATGCACATTAGAGGTGTGATCCTAGAAGTGAGTAGGTAGAAATCCAGAAAAAGAGAGCAGCAGCTTTTCCTCTTAAGCATGATCTCTTATACAAAGTTTTGTGTTAATAGCTAATCACTGAGTAATTTATGCATAGAATTGGGGTGTAAGCCAGGGGTACAGGGGAGTGAGTGGATTCATCAGAGACAGAGCAGGGAGCAAAAAAGGCAGATCTACTGAAATGCACTGCTCAGGAGAGCAGCAGGGTGGGGGGGGACCAGGAGAAGTCTGCTGTGCCATGTGGGTTAGCTCCCAGTATGGAACTCTGGCATAAGCAGTTATAGCCAGTATCACTGAGACTTAACCCCTACACCACCAGGGAGGCCCCTATAATATCCTTAAACATACCAACTAGTGTTATACTAGTTATACTAGTAGTATAACTGTCCCTTTAGACATCATTTTTCTCTAGTAACAGAGAAAAAAATGATATTTGCTTCTGCCATAATTTTGAAGGTCTGGCTTCAGCTTTCTTATTAGTCATAAGGTTATAATGGAATAAAACAAGACATAAGCACTGTTTAATTTCAGGATCATGTTTAAGTTAAAATGCTAAGATATTAAAAAGAATCAGTCAGTGATCTAGAAAACTTATTTTCTGATTTTTTTTACTTATTTAGGCTATAACTATTGAGACGTTTTAAGAAGATTTATTTTATTTTATTTTATGCTTACAAAAAATGGGGTACAGGCCAGAGGTATGGGGGTGAGAGGAATTACCAAAGACAGAGTGGGGAACAAAACAGGCAGATCAACTGAAACTCACTGCTGAGCACTGCTGAGGGGACCAGCAGGTAAAGCAGGAGAGGTCTGCTGTGCCTTGTGGGTCACCTCCTTGACCAGGGAATGAACTCATGCTGCAGTGGCTGTGGCTGCTTCATAGTGCAGTGCTTAACCCCTTTTGTCACTAGGGAGGCCCCTATTGAGACTTTTATTACAGGAGTTAATATAGAAATACCCATCCATAGGGTAAGTAAAATTTATTTATAATTATCAGCAAAATAGGAGCTGAACAAACTATTTTTGTCCAGTGTGAGAAAAGACAAGGTTACAAGATTTTATAAGGAAATAAAGATATTTCTCAAAATGTATGTCTATCCTGAGTAAGAATAAAGAATGTATGTCAAAATTCATATTCATTTGTATATTTTATCCCATTAATATAAAAACAAAGCTCACGTATAGATTCAAAACTCCCACAGTCAGTCTTAAACTTCTGTCTAATGATTTCAGTTTTTACGGTTTCACATCTTTCAGTGAGCAAAATTAAGTAGAGCTGGTTCACTTTTTCATTAAAGTATTCATACTTAAAGTATAAATGAGGCAGTCAATATACTTTTGCCAAGTCTTATGTACTCGAAAAAAATGATATGGAAATTAATCCTTATAAAAGACACTTACCTTATCTCCAGGACCAAAGAAGAATTAATTTTCCAACCTTCTACAGAATGTTGGAAGATTGAAGAACCAGCCTTTCGAATGATTTTATCAGAATTATTGACAAGTGATCGACTCAAACACATTTCACCATCTCTGAAACAAAAAAAATCAAACAAAAATTCCAGCTTTATTAAAGAAATATTTTGTTAAGAAGCATAACATATAATTTGACTAAGATCACAAGTGACAGATTATAGATATAACTTTTTCCATGTTAGAAGAGGCAGAGCATGATGAAATGTATAAAGATTAAGTGAAAATGACTCATCAGGATAATCATTTTCAATTATTCTTGAAATAAGTCCACTTCATATGAAAAAAAAAAAAAGCCCTCTGTGGTATTTAAAGAAAAAACATTTTTCATCAAAGGTCTGCTCCCCTTTAGCCCTTCCCAACCCACTGTGCTTAGACAATAGAGACAGGATGTTTGGTCAGTTTTCCTGCCTCTCTGTTGTTATTCCCAAATTGTAACTTCATTTTCACAGGGGATACATAAACATAATGGAATGAATTTTTTATTTTAGTGTAGGAATACCTCAGAATATCAGGTGATCTGCTCATGTTCAGGATTCTGACATACCAGCCTCTATGTCTTTGGAAAATATTCTCTTTCTAGGCCAAAGTGGTCTTACTTTTCCTTGAAAATTGCAGCAATATTATCTAATATGCAATGACCTTGTGAGGATTTAAGTGGAACTCTAGAAAGGAAAGCAACTTTTAAAGCACTATTAAAGTACTAATTTAGATCTCAAAATACCTCCAACAATGTGACATTTTCCTGACACTTGGTAGTGGAGGGGAGACAAAGTTTGTAGTATGCAGAAATCTCACTCAGTAGCCATTATTACTGCCATTTCCTAGTACATTAAAAAAAAAAAAATCAACTGTGCTACCCCCAACCAATCAATAGTGTTAGGCAAATATACCATGTGACATGGGAGTAACAATGATATTGCTGGTAATGATGGTGGTGGTGATGGAGAACAAAAGAATAGAAAAAACTGGAAAGGAAGCATCTTAAGACCAGACACCTGGCTCACACAAGGAGGTGGGGTAGAAGGGATTAACAACCATTAACCCAACTACATAAACAAAGACCCTTAGGTGTCAGTGACTGCTGTAGTCATGACTATCAGACCAAATGTAAAGATAGGAGAGTGAACTCTATCGCCAGAATCTCCAGAGCCCATTGCACAAATTCTACAGAGTTGGTTAAAAGTCAATAAGCAAGCCACTCCATGAAGGAGGGAACATCTCCAAAAGAGAAGACTGTATTGGTGGAGTCCTTGAACTGGTTCTGGGCAGCTGTCTTTCTGCCCACCTGTGAGTATGCAGGTGATTCTCCTCACCAGTTCTCTCCCCAGCAGGGCAGCAGCCTCTGCTGTATCATGCTGCGGCTTTCCTTCAATGACCTCCCTCAGTGAAAGCAGCTTTCAAGACCACCACTCGCAGCCATGCAGACCACTCACAGCACACTCACTCCCTTTTGAGGTAGCTCTTCCTGCCAGCTTGTGCCAATGCAAGTGCTTTTACTCTTCTGTCCCTTTCCCTAATAAACCTGCTCTTTAAAATAACCAACCTCTCTGCCTCACAGTTACCTCTCGCCTGGGTAACTTGCCACATGCTGCTGAACGGAGAGCTCTGGTGAAACCTTTCCTATAGTGAACCCAAAAACCCTGCGCTCCAAACCCACTGACTCCAAAAACATCAGTGGCAGATACCTAGGATGCCATTTAGGACAAGAGACATATATATTTGGACCAATTCATTGTTGAATAGATTATGTCTTCATACTTTATAGATGAACAGTATCGATTTACATATAGGTATTCTGTGTAGATTTACATACCTACCTGGTCAAAAGGCCACCTGTTTCTCATACAAGCATCTTCACTGTATCTATCTGTTCCTCTACATGTTACCTCCTAGTTTTTCAGAATCTCAAAAACATAGTTAAAAGTAACTTGACTATTTGCTCAGTCACACAGGCTAAATTTGTGTTTATTATGTAGGCAATCCTCTCCTACTATCAATGGAAACATTGCCTGTGTAACAGCTGTTAGATGAATTCTGTAATTGGAGGCTTATAGTTTGTTATTTTGGATTGCATTCTTTTTTAAACATGTAGTTCTAATTTGGAGCAACTCAAAGCATCAACTAATTCTTGTGAAATTTAGTACTCTGTAAAATCAACATTTTTTAAACTGTCCTACTGGATGAAAAGGATATATTTGCATACCTATGTGTGGATAATAATAACTATTTTATTGATGACATTTAGGAGACAAGGAAACATAAGTTCAATTTGCTATTCAATAGTCCAGAAATCAAGTTTTGTAGACCTAATGATAATGGCTACATCTGAATGAAAATATGGAATACACAGAAGCTTATCTGATGCTTTTGGAGATATGCCTTCAAGAATATAGGCACAAACTCACTGTTTCTAGGAAGAGGGTTCTTTCCAATATTCATATCCTTAATGTGGGCTTTCAATATTATATTTTTCTAAAAAGATTGCTATTATTATAATAATTCTTTTCAACATCACTAAACTTCTAAAAAGTGGAAATAAACAGGTGTTGGCATTTTAGATATCTAGAGAAGATTGTCTATTGATGTGGACACAGATATATCTTTACACGCAGAATGAAGGCTGTGTTGTACTTAATTGTAAGAATCTTTTCAGAACTTCCTAAGGTTTTTCAAAAAGTATTTAAAATGTTTACATGAGTTTTATATTAATGAAATGCTACCACATTACTCTTTGAATTGTTTTCATTAATGATAATAAGCCAACTTTCAAACTTTTATTTCTAGGATGAAATTGTACTCAGTCACATTTTACCTTGAAGTCAAATGAATTCATGTGAGAGAAGGCCAATCTTAATGCAATATGAGGATCTGAGACAGATTTCTTTATATGAAGTTAAATGGAAACCATGGGATTTTTCACTGGTGACCTTGGTAGTATTCTGTCTTAGAAAAGTTTTTTCCTCCCGTGAATGCAAGGCATGAAGGATATTGCCACCCCCTACTACTTTCTCATTCCAGATTGGACACAATTGCTAAACAGCTGCACTGAAAGCATTTCTTGCAATGGAATATACAGGAAGATCCAATCAGTGTTCCTAAAGGGAAAATTACAATGAGCACATCAAGGAAATAGTTCAGTATATAGCAATAAATATTATAAAACATTTCTGCTTACATGAAACTAAGAAAAAACCCATTCAGATAATCATTTGCACAACAGGAGCTGCAAGCAGTTATATTACTTGTATTTATAAATATTCTCATTGAAATATAAGTAACCAGGTAAGATTAAAATTTGTTCTCTTGCTCCTATAGAACATAGAAAATATGATTAATTTCATTTCATGAAATAGTGTCCCCAAAGCCTTAATTCAACCTGAACGAAAAAGAAATTATGACGACTTTAAAAAGAACGTGTTCCCTTTGGACTGGTTTAAATTTCCCTCTCAATATAAATTTATAAAAATAATCTAAAAGAAAAGAACTTGCATTAAACTAAATCTGAACACAAATAACAGGGATTTTTGTCTTTTCATTACCCAAGAATCAAACAACTAAAAATTCAGAAGATATGATCTACCTGGTTTTTAGTAGAATTACAAGTGTATCATAAAGTAGAGTGCAGATTCTGAGTTTCCTGATTTAGATGAGTGTGTTTTGCCCTAGAACACACAGGAATTATCTTTGCTTACAATGGTGATACTTTAAATTTAAATTCTTATCTCCATTGTCAACTCTATCATAATATTCTTGACTAACACTGTTCATCATTTAGTGAAACAATTTAAAGTCAAATTAGAAGAGTTCTCTAGCTGATAAGAAAAGTTAAGTTAAAATCTCAGTTCCAATCAAGCAGGAAGAGTGTGGGCAGATTTTAAGGAAAGATGCCCAAAAAAATTAACATATTACAATTCATGAGACACTTTTAAAAGTTATTTCATTAAATGAGCATATCCACATTTTTTTTTTTTGTCTGAGAGACTCTTAACACATTCCCAATTAAATCCAAATAGCACAGAAAAACAGTGAAATCATGGGTCATTTGTGAGTTATTTTCCCTATTGAGAAAAAAACAGTCAAGAACAGAGTACTTCATATCCCCAATGCCCTTTGGGTTAAACTTTATTAACTAGTCATTATACCTACCAGGTAATTAATAGTATTGTATAGAAAGAAATAACAGTTTTAAATGATTAATAAAAACTTGACTAACTCCTGAAAAATTTCTTATGAAAAATGAGCTGCTACTATTCCTCTGGAGATCAGAGAATGTGGACGATTGCTAGGAAAGTTGTGCTGGTGATCTTTTTTCTATATGGAGTGACTGCTCAACACTATGCATAAGAAGAGTAATGATGCCCTTACTCTAGTTGGAATATCTAGTTAAGAGAGGATTAGGGCAATTCAAAAGATATAGAAGTTGCTCAGCCTATTCCAAAATGGTAGCAGGGAAGATAAATATGAATGTAGGGGAATTATTCTAAAACCCAAGGCCTATGGAAAACACTTAATTGACTCTCTTGTCTAAAGCACACAGTGCCCCCCAAAGGTCAAAGATTACCTCTTCTGTCACACTTTTTTTTAAAACACTGTCCTAGGTTCTGGGGCCAAACCTCCACTGTAGTGTACTAATCTCAAAACTAGCTCCCCACGTGGCTGGGTAGAATGAGAGTCAATGACATAATTAGATCCTCTGATGAGTCAACTTCTCCACCAGAAGTACTATTTGTGAGTTGAAGCCATGAGCTGTGATCACAGGCTTATCTATTGAACGTTTCATCATGATGAAAAGGGAAAGAGCACTCAGGGGGGACTAACTGTCCTTCTCACATTGCCCCTGAAAGCGCCAACTCCACGTTTCCAAAGAAAAACCAGCGGCAGTCGCTGCAGCCAGGACGCTGCTGGCCACCGGTAGCAGCTCGACGCCGACAGCGGGCTCTCTGTTTCGCCCCGCAGGACTGTAATTGCGGGTTTTAATTAAGGAGGAGGAGCCCGGTTGTCAGCTGAGCAGTAAAAACGATTTTTTTTTTTAAGAGGGCCCGATTCCCGCATAAGGCTTCTCTCTGATCTCACTCATTCTTCCATCCTCGCACCAGCTCAGTGCGCACCTCTCTTCCTTTTTAATTAATTCCAGCGCCCGCCCCAAGCTTTTTCAGAGGCTTTGGGTAGCAACAGCAGCTCAGGCCGAAAAAGGTGCACGTTTAACCCAGCTCAACCTAGCCCAACTGCCTTCTGCCTCCTCTTCCTCTGCACCGGACTTAGAGTCTACCAGCGGCGGCGTCCTGGACAGAGCCACAGGAGGAATGTCGGCCCTGAAACGTGGAAAATACCGGGTCCGTAATTTCCCCCCCACCGGAGGAACTGAAGTGCTCTCCTGTTTCCAGCCAGCGATTTAAGGAGGCCAGGAGAGCGAACCTCGGCACCTCCTCTCACCCGCTCCGCCCACTCCTGTTCTCCAGGGTCCGGAGCTCGGGGCTCCAGCCCTCGGAGTCCTGAGGAGGCTTGGTCGCTTTGTCTGGACTCATGCTCATCTTCCGAACCCACCAACCCGCAAAGGAACAAAGAACCTCGACCTCCACGCCCCAGCCTTCCTCTCTCCCCCACGCGCCGGTTCATCACCTTCCTAAAGACCCCTTTGTCTGCCTGGGAAGCACAGGTCGGTCGGGGATACTCACACCCCCACCCAAGGTCCTTCTTTTCTCTCAATTGATCTAGGCTGCATTTTCAATCCATCCATTCCTGGTGTAACGACCTTATATAGTTAGGCATTTCCCCCACCAGGGCAGACCTTTTCTAGATTTGTTGATGCATAACCACCATCTAGCCCATTTCTTACAAGCTTTTTCTTTCTCTTACAGTCCCTTTCTTCTGTAGTTCGGTTTGTCGTAGGTTTCTATAAAATAATAATTCCTCCTCTAAGGATAAGTCTGTGTCTTGTTCACTTACATGCTCATTACTTAAAGAGGAGCAGAAATATTTACAAATTAAGTTTGTGTGTGTGCATGCATATTTTAACAGTCCTATGTCACACGCGCGCGCGCGCGCGCACACACACACTCACACACACTGACAAGGTTTCTATCTTCTTTAAAAGAAAAGAGATCCCAGAGAAAATAAAAGCCTGGCAGGCATCTCTGTCAGTGTGGAGTTTTCTGATCGCGGACGCCTCCGGATGAGGGAGGATTTCCGAAACAGGACTTTGAACAGAGTTGACAACCAGCAACCAGGTTCACATCCTCAGAAAAACACTTCCAAGCTATGTAAGCAACACAAAGTTTCAGCCATCTCCTGGGTAAACTTCAAAGACCAAAGACGGTGGGGGTTGGGGGAAAGAGGAGGAAGGAAGTGCGATATTTAGAGAACTTACTGGGGTGGTGCGAAGGGGTGTAGATTCCGAACACATTTTGATACTAAAGAAATAACATACATAGTCGTTGTGAAACTACAGTAGCCGTTACGAAAACTGTAACCATGACGCCCAAGTGTTTTACCCATGAAAGAGCAAAATAAGTTCCCAATTCAAATCACCATACACAAATCTAACCAACGCCAGAGGAAAAAACTAGAGGAGACACATTTCCTGCTTTCTGGATTTAACTTTGGCTTTTCAGGGAGTCAGTTTTCTCTAATATCTCCCTAGAGTGAGAGGACAGAGAAAGAAAGGCAACCAGATAGTGAATGAAGACATCTCCTTTAGTTCTGGCCGCGGATTAGAAAGACAAAACGCACGTTCTTTGTTGACACTTCTGCAGTGACTTCTCCTTTAGCATGAGAGCACCAGCGCCAACACAAATGCCACTACCATCACATCGGGCAAGTTGAACTCCTACCAGGAAGAGCATAAAGGGGAGTGTACACACCTCAACAACAGCCTTTGTTATTTAATTCATGAGACTAAACAAACACATTCTCACACTAGCACACATACGCTCTCAACCCTCACTTTAGCTTTTATATTCACATTTCACTTATGGCATGACTTTTTGTCATATCCTGAAATGAAGCTTTGAATTTACCCGATGAGTTGCGTCTCCTGGTGCTCCTCAGTTCTTGCTATTTCTTTTGTCTTATAAAAGATCAGGAGCAGACTTATGGTGCAGATGGTCCACCTCTTCCTAATGGAGCGCATCTTGGGTGCCCGGGAAAGTCCTGGTTGTCCCAGCTCCCTCACCTTCTCTTGATATAAAGGCTCCGTTTTGGGGAGATACAGTTGCTGGGGGGGGAGCAGTAAAAAGCAAGGAAAACGTGAAGCCAGGATCTCAGGAACAGGTCGTGAGGATCCTCTGTGGCGGAGCACCCCTCGATCATGGAGCGCTGCCCAAAGCTCGCTCTCGCTGTTCCCGCTAGCCCTGCCGGTGTCGCTCAGCCTCCCTAGGGCTCATGTTTCTTTTCAGAAGAGACACCTTGTGCTTTGGAGGTGGCGGCCGCTTCTGCAGCTGGATTCGGGGGCGTCACTGGCCCTTCCCTTTTTCTAGCAGGGAAATGATGAGCAAAACCAGCCAATCACTGGACTGAGGGGGCGGAGGCTGCTGTTGCCTCGCGTTGCTAACTGCCGCTGCTTAGAGAGTAGCGTCGCCCGCGCTGCTTTCACAGTGACGGGAGAGGAAGCTCACAGTCTTAACAATCGTGTACACACACACACTCGCACGCACGCACCAGCACTTGCACATACTGGGCTGAGCGCAATGCGCTAGGAGGAAGTCAGGTCACCCTCTCGGGACAGGAACGCATCAGCTCTTTGGACTGGGAAGCACCGAGATATGCTGTCCACATTAGTGTCGAGAGGGTACCTCCTCCGGGGACAGATTAGAGACCCGTCCTGCTCGGGAGAGGCATTGAATAGATGTAGATGTGGTTTGCAAAAGGTGTAGCCTGTTATTAGAGTCTTTTGCTAAACACGCTCACAGGCGGGCATACGCACACACAACCCTACTCAAGTAGAATGAATGGGGAAGGGAGGAGACAGGAGGAAAAGGTTTTATATTCCGTGCACAACTCAGTCTGGAAAGTACAATTACACATATGAACCGATTAGTCGATCTCCTACTCGGGTCGGGTGACCCAGACTCAGGTTCCTGCAGGGAACGAGATGACCGAGGTGTCGCTAGGAACTTTACGGATATTTGTGTGACGTTTTTTCATTGCTATTTGAAAACTCCTCACGCAGAAGTCAAGGAAACTCCAATTCCACTTAAACTTCACTGCGGACAAATCTGAGAATCACCCCTCTCCTCCGTTTAAACGCAAGTGAACACACACACACACAAAGGAAAGAAAGGGGGGGGGGTGTGAACAGTGAGGGAGAGAAGGAGGGAAGCAAGTGATACGTATTTAGCCTCTGAGTCACCTCTAATACTATTGAAATTTTCCTAATTTTTATGCTATCTTGTGGCAGAGGCACTTTCAATTCCTGGTTTTGTATGCAGTCTGAGTATTTCTCAACAGTCCCTTGGTCCTCACCTCAGCTTCAGAGAAGCTTACTAGTGCCCTAGTACCAAGTTTTTGTTTAACTTTATGACACTGAGGCGGTGAGAATAGTTAGCAAGGCACTGGCTGTGCAAGGTGATGCCTGGAAGCAAAACTGCTCCATCTGCATAAGTGGTTCCAAACTCTTAGTCCTCCCCCACCCTCTCAATTGAATTCCTCTGGTTGAGCAGTGGCTCCTGGTCTTCACCAGTGTTTGCATTTTCCCAAGCCTGGAAATGGTGAAACCAAATACAGCCCTCAGCCTGAGGGGGTCCAAGTTCCTACTGCCCCGAAAAATAAGTATAATAGCTAGAACCTTGACTTGAAAATCTGAAATCCCTGCTGGTGTTTGCCATTCTTAGCCTTAGGTTTAGGAATTTAAAAACCTGTCAGTTTCAGAGCCTCATATTCACAGCAAAGAGAACTAGGGGATTGTGTCTAAAAAGCTCAAAGGAATAAGTAATTATGAGTCTTTATTGACACTACAAGTGGCCCTCTGGGGTCCTTTCAAGTTTATTGATGTCTAAGCAAACCCTGCTTGCATTAATGCATCTCTATCACACTGACTTCTCAACTAGCAGAAACTGCAAGAACAAAGCAATTTCTTATTTATTTTAAAAGCAAAGTAACTGGGACAGGGAAGGGATAGAAATGCCTGGTTAGGATGTTAAACTGTCTTTGATTTTTAAGAGTATACAAATATATTTTGATTTTAAATAAAACACTGCTCACTAAGAGCTACAGACTAACATGCATCATTTAATTAAATATAGCTGACATTTCTTGAACAGTTACTATAGGTGAGACAGTGTGTGAGGTCATGGATATTGGATATGCAAAGGAGAATAAAATATATTTAATCAGACAGGAAAACCCAACTCACTGGATGGAGAGTAGGAGTGGATAGTTTGTAAAGAAATGAGTTGCTCAGGCCTCCCTGGTGGGGCAGGGGTTAAAGTCTCTGTGACATTGGGCTTCCCTGGTGCCATAAGGGACTAAGCACTACAAAGCTATCTGCAGTCACTGCAGTACTAGTTTGATTCCAGGCCAGAAAGGTGAACCAAATGGTGTGGCAGACCTTTCCTGTCCTGCTGCTGTTCCCCTCAGCATTGTGTTTCAGGAGATCTGCCTGTTCTGCTCCCAACTCTGTCTCTGGTGGCTTCTCTCACCCCTGCACCTCTGGCCTGTACCCCAGTTCTTGTATGCATAAATAAATAAATCTTAAAAAAAAAAAGTTTCAGCAACATCAAGGTATCACCAGCCACTGTGATCTGAGTTCTATCTGATCCCCAGCCAGGGAGGTGACCCACATGGCACAACAGACCTCTCCTGTCTCACCCACTGCTCCCCTCAGCAGTATATTTCAGTAGATCTGCCTATTCTTCTTCCCACTCTGTTTCTGGTGAATCCTCTAACACCCTGTACCTCTGGCTTGTACCCCAGTTCTTGTTTGCATAAATAAAGTAAATCTCATGAAAGAAATGAGTTGCAATATGATCAATCCCATAAACTAACAGCTGTGTTAAGTATCTAGGTAGCTACTGTTTGTAGAAGCAGGCAGTGTTGTTTGAGTATTAGAAGCAAGGAATGTGAGCTTCCTGGGTGTAAGTACTTAGGAACTAGAGTAAGCCTGGAAGAGAGTAAGCCAGGAAAAAAGGAAGATAGAATTTTGCAAGCAGAAGAAAAAAATATATAGGAATTTTAGAAAAGAATACAATTTTGATCCTTTGGGAGATCTTTGAAGTACTTCAGTACTGTTAGGACAGGAAGTGGGAAGAGAAAGTAGTGGAGTGAATTTTCAGTGCAATCATAAGATTCTATAACCTACAAGGTCAACATGTCTTCTCTAATGGGAAAGCTCCTTTCCTGAGGAAAACTCATTAAGCTTATGTTAAATTAGGAAAAACTTTCCATTTGGCCCAAACAAAAAATAAATAAATAAAACAATTCATCAACACAAAACTAATGCACAATAACTATTAATAAACACAAGGCAAATTTAAATGTCTAGAAAAGAAAAAAAGTGACATTTTCAATTGTATAATGCTGCTGTTTCTGGATTTTTAAGCACAGCATCTTTTATAGTGGCATGGACACTTTCGAGTGACTATTACAGTTCAATGAGAAGGAAGAGTTTCCCTTTCTCATATCTGAACAATATAGTGTTTGAGTATATCATAGTGTCATTTGTCTAGTTTGATTAGCTTCATAGAATATGCATCCATAACAATTTGCCAATTAAAATAAATAAGCTAATATGTAGGTCAAATTAGGGGCATCCTGGTTCTACCAATATGTAACAGGCACAAGAACCAAAATACTTGATGAAAAGTTTTATCTATGCTAGAGTCTTTCGCTCTCCCTTCCTGCTTTTAGAATGTCTGTTGAGATGATCCCAAGAAGTTAAAGTTGTTTCTAAATTTCCATTCTACCTTTGGACTGTATGTTCTTCAATAAAGAGAACACATTTGTCTTTATTCAGCACAATTTGCAATTACAAAGTACCCTATGAATAAATAATGCAAGTAATGGCAACTGTTTTTAAAATGCTACCTCATCCTTTAACTAATGTGAATCATATTTTAATTGCTGACTGTGCCCTCAACTTTAGCTAGAAAACAATGGGGACTGACTGGTGTATACTTGCATTCTCATAGTAGGGTTTTTAATGGGTCATGGCATGCTAATTTTTAAAGCACTTTCAGATTTAGAGCAATATTGAATAGAAAGTACAGAGATTCTCCATTACACTTTCACACCTAAATATACACAGCCTCCCCCACTGTCTACATTCTATGCAAGAGGATTACATTTGTTAAAATTAATAAAACTAATTGACAGATTATCATCACCCATAGTCCATATTTACATTAGGATAGGTACATTCCATAGGCTTTGACAGATATAGAATGACATATTATAAAAAGAGTAGTTTCAATGCTCTAAAAAATCCTCTGTGCTATGAACATTTATGTTCCCCAACTCCCCATGAGCCCCAAACAACCAACCACTATCTTTTTACTGTCTTCAGAGTTTTTTCTTTCCAGAAGGCATATATAATATTTGGAATTATATAGTATTTAACCCTTTCGAAGAAACCCTAGCTTCTTTTACTTAGTAATATGCTTGAAACATGCCCCCAAATATTTTTTATGGCTTGAAAGTTCATTGTATTTTATACCAACTAATATCCCATTTTCTTCTAAGTTTTGACAATCATAAAGTTGTTAAAAATAAAATGTGCAGTTTTTTTGATGTACATATGTTTTCAACTCATTTGGGGAGATATCAAGGAATGCAGATCCTGATAAGACTGAATGGTAAGGGTATGATTAGTTTTTTAAAAAGCCTGTCCATTCCAAGTAACTGTACTATTTTCCATCCCACCAGCAATGAGCAAGTTTATTTGCTTACATACTCGGTGTTTTCAGTGGTTTGGATTTTGCCATTCTCAGTGCTATATAGTGGTAGTTCACTGCCATTTCAACTTGCATTTCCCTGACATGTATGATGGGCAATATCTCTTTGTAAGTTTATCTGCCATGCACATATCTTCTTTGATGAGATGTCTGTTTAGCTCTTTTGCCCATTTATTTTTACATACAATTGTTCGTTTTCTTACTGTTGAGTTAAAAATGTTCTTTATATAATTTTGATGTCATCTATCACATATGACTTTTGCCAATATTTTATTACAGTTCATTAGTTGTTTTCTTATTCTTTGGACAGTGTCTTTCATAGAACAATTTTTAATTTTTTTTAAGATTTATTTATTTATGCATACAAGCACTGGGGTACAGGACAGAGCTGTGGGGGGTGAGAGAATTCACCAAACAGAGCAGGGAGCAGAACAGGTAGATCAACTGAAGTACACTGCTGAGGGGTGCAGCGGGCACAGCAGGAGAGGTCTGCCACACCATGTGGGTCCCCTCCCTGGCCGGCAGCAGGGATGGAACTGGTGCTGCAGTGGCTGCAGTTTGCTTCATAGTGTGTTGCTTAACCCACTGCACCGCTAGAGAGGCCCAGAACAGTTTTTAAATTTAAAGCCAATTCATAAGTTATGTCTTAGGTTGATCATGCCTTTGATTTTACCTTTGATTGAAGATCAATACATCTTCAATCTCAAAGTCATCTAAATATTCTCATGTGTTACCTCTACGAGTTTTATAATTTCTCATTTTACATTTATGTCTATTTTCTATTTTAATTTAGATATTATAGTTGTATAGTAAGTCTTAAAGTGTCTTATTGTCATAATACAAATTTGTTCTTTAATACTATGTTGGTAATTTTTATCTTTTTGTCTTTCCTTATAAACTTTAGTTGTCAATATTCACAAAATAACTTGCTGGATGTGATTTGGTTGGGATTATATTGAATCTGTAGACCAAATTGGGAAGAACTGACACATTTAAATATTGAGACTGTCTATCTATAAGCCTTATCTTTTAATTAATTTATTTTCTCTTTGATTTCATCTATCAGAATTTGGCAATTTTCATATATAGTATACATACTTAGTTTGATTTATATGGATTTCAGTTTTTGAATGGTATATGTAATGTCGTGTTTTTTAATTTCTTTTTTTAAAAATATGTATTTATTTATGCATACAAGAGCTGGGTACAGGCCAGAGTCATGGAAGGTGAGAGAATTAATTCACCAGAGACAGAGTGGGGAGCAGAACAGGCAGATCTACTGAAATACACTGCTGAGGGGAGCAGTGGGCGAGGCAGGAGCAGTCTGCTGTGCTATGTGGGTCCCCTCCCTGGCCAGAGGTGGGGATGGAACTCATGTTGCAGTGGCTGAGGTTTGTTTCATAGTGTGTTGCTTAACCCATTGTGCCACTAGGGAGGCCCCTTATTTTAATTTCTAATTGTTCCTCACTCTGTCCATGACATTTCAATAATGAGAATATTGGTATATTAGTCAGAAATCTCCTGAGAAACAGAACCAACAGATCCTGTGTATAAATGTAGAGAAAGAAGTTTATTATAAGGCATTAATCACATAACTGTGGAGAACAGCAATACCCAATTCTGCGGGGTAAATTGGTAAGCTGGAGACCAGGAAATAGGGAAGAAATGATGTTGCAATACAAGTTTGGGGGCATTTAGAGGAGAAAAATATCTCTTGGGGACTTTCAGTTTGTTTTTTCTTAATGCCTTCAGTTTATTGGATAAGGCTCACCTATGTTATGGAGGGAAATCTGCTTTATTCATAGTTTATTGACTTATGTATATATTTCTTTCATCTAAAAATTACCTTCAAAGCATTGTACAGATTGGTGTTGGACCAATCAACTTAGCACATAAAACAGCTATCACAAGTGGGCTGGTTGAAGTTCTTGTTTGTGACCTAATGAAAAATTGAAAATTATTCATACAAAGTCTTTTACTCATGACTCAATGATCAGGAAAAGCAAGAAACATATTAATAAGAAAATTCAAATAGCACTACTAAAACCTCCATCCTTTTATGTTTTTCTGAACAAGTATTCAGTGTTTTTAAAATTAATTTATTCTGTTTATATAAATATACATAAAGCTTCACACATTGATTTTCAGTATGTATAGTCATCATCATTTTATTTTTTTTAATCCATAATAAGCAAATATAATAAAACTATGAAATAAAGGTGACCTAGACTTTAGGTATAAGACACAATCTTGAATCTAGTACAATTTCTGGAACAACAGGAAAAATTCTAGCCTTGTCATTCTCAATTCTTCCCCATTATTTAACTCATACCAATTACATTATTCTTTGTGTCTAGTACTTAATTTCTACTTAAACATGAATATCCTTAGGAGACATAATTCTTAAGTATTCTTAATCAAACAAGGTGTAATACTCATTTGAAATATTCTTTATTTAATCTTTTAACTATTGCTAACCAATTTGTAATGAACACTTCAGTTGCTCACAGTTCATATTGTAGTTCCTTATGAAGCATTATTTTATATGTTTTATATGTTTATATGTTTTATATTCTACTCCATAACTATAAGAAGGTGGTCCCAAGGCAAAAGGAGATTCCAGTTTCTCTGCCCTACCACAGAAGAGTGCTGCTGAGTAGAGAGAGGAGAAGCTAGAGAGGAGACTGGAGAAGGAAGGAAGAGAGATGGAGAGCAAGGAGACCAGGAGGAAGTACATGGAGCAGAGAGACATGTGAAGAAGCAGCACTTGCTACTCACCCTTGTATTTGTACCGGAGACTTGGAGGATATGGAGGATATGGAAGTCCACACTTCAAACAGATGTGGGTAAGAGACCCCTAGGAAGGTTAACAATGGTAACAGTCATCTTGATTTTGATTTTGCTCTTTTCTTTCCACACTTGTCTTTCCCTTTCTGACCCTTTTTTACTAGTCCCCACCAGAAGATTCACTAGATGTGGGTCAAACTTTTGGGCCTCAGTGGTCCTGCTTTGGGCCAACCTTGTTTGGCTGGGCATTTACCCAAGAAGGGATGGGTAACTGAGTGCTTGATTTAAAAACTTTATTCTTTTTCTTGTCTTTGTTGCACACAAATTGTATTAATATTCCTTTCCATTAAAGGTCTGACACCCTAGAAAATGTTTTGTCTTAATGTGGCAGATGGCAGAACCTATTTAGAGTGGGCATGTTTAGTAGTTCTGTGATGCCCCTTATCCCTACCTGGTATCATAAACCCTAAAAACTTCAAATATATACACTCTCCCATATGTGTTTTGGAAAGTCCTAGTTGCCCTACCATAGTCATTTAGTGACTTTCCCCTCCTGTATTCTCCTCTTTCTGTGACTCTATGTTCAATGGTAATGGGAGGAACTGTCTGGAAGGAAAGGAGTAGCCATTATTTATTATTCCAAACTTCTATCTCATTGAACAGTAGTCAATTACCTGACAATTGTTTGTGTCAGTTTAGGGATTTTATTATTTAAGGTATTAATTTCTTTGATTTTTGCAGATTTTTAAAATGTCTCTTTCTCTTTAACAATCCATTTTTTTTCCTTTGTTATTTTCTTTTCTCATCTTGTCCACAGCGTTCATCCACTTAATTTCTTCTCTAATATAATCCATCTTCTTTTATATTATTTTCAATGGCTCATTTAAAAACAAGAGCAAAATGACAATTCAAATTAAGACTTACAAGAGTTTTATGTAGGTCTTTCTAGATATATTAATTTGTGTAATTGTTTTTATACTTAAAATAGTATCCTATGAGTATCTCTAAAATATTGCTTGGATATATTAGAACATGGAATGGTTCTAGCTATATTGAATTTTGCGAAGCAGATATTTTTAAATTATTTATCAAGTTTGTCACTTGATAATTTGAGAAGAAATAACAATGAGGTCATTATTACCTTACAAACTAAGGGTAGTTTTTTAAAATTTACTTATTTATTTTTTTATGCATAGGAGAACTGGGGTACAGGCCAGAGTCGCGGGAGGCCAGAGACAGACAAAGCAGAGTGGAGAACAGGCAGATCAACTGAAATACACTGCTGAAGGGAGCAGCGGGCAAGGCAAGAGAAGTCTGCTGTGCCGTGTGGTTCCTCTCCCTGTCTGGGGATCAAGCTCGCTCACACTGCTGTGCAGCAGATGCTTCACAGTGAGGCGCTCAACCCGCTGCATCACTAGGGAGGCCCCAAATTAAGGATAGTTTTAACCTGAAAAAGACTTAAAAGTAAATACAGAGTGTGCACGTGAGGCACACACGTTGCCAGTACTTTACATTTCTTTCCAAAATTATCATAAGACCTGTTAATACCAGGCTTACTTAATTCTGAGGGTAATAATTAGGTAGAGTTAAGGAATAACTGTTTTATCATTCATTCTAATTTTTGTTTGAAACAGAATTTATAATTCATTTAGTTTCTCAACTTTTCCTGTGTGTATTGAGTTTGCAGGTCCCGAAGTAATTAATTCCATTAGAAGATACACACTTCATGTTTACCCACTTAATGGATTGAAATGTTGATAATGCTGACATTCTGTAAAATGAATAGTTGAGTAAATAACTAAATAATGTATTTATGAACTAACATTTTGAATGTTTAGTCTAGAGAAGTCTAATCTGTTAGCAGTAGAAAGTTGCTCTGGGAAATTGAATCAGTAGATATTTATTGGAAAGAATCCATGGAATAAAGCAAAAATAATGAGCTGATTCACATATGAACTTTGCTTCACCATATAAATAATTGATCAGTCTTTTCCATTATAGGAATCATATTCCTTACAATCTCCAAAAAGCTTTATATAAATACTTATAAAAGAACAGGTGCTATGTTTAAAACACATGCTTATGAGGGTCTATCCATATGCAAATTGTGATAATTTGTGTTTGTTACAATTGTGACCTTAACTTAGGAAGAAAAAATCATTTTAAAATTTCACTGCAACCACCCAAAATTCAGAAGGTTTACACATCCTCTGTTCGACCTCTTTGTAAAAACATTTATCTTTTGACATGTGTTAGATAAAGATATGAGAAATCCAGATTGATTCACTTGTGAACTTCTTGAGAGAGGAATAAATTTTCCAGGAATTATAAAGAGTGAATTAGTTATAATAACATAGCTAATATCTAAAATTCTTGTGAAGACTAACCTAGAAGCCATGAAGATTTTCATTCGATGTCCTTGATCTTAAAGTTATCTGTTATAGCTCTGTTGAGGTAAAAAGAAATGTTTGGACAGTTGATGACTCTTGTGAATGAATGTGAAATTCTTTGACACACTAGAATTCCACAGGAGACTTTAGAAAACATGACTGTGACCTAACATCTGACTTTACAGATTAAAAAAGGACTTTAAAATGTTTTCAAGGGTATTTTCACATGATGTGCATTCATTTTTCAATTAGTCAAAAAATACCTATTGAATATGTATTCTTTGCCAGACTTTATACTTGACTCTCAAAACACAGCATAATGCAAAACAGACAAATGTCTTCCAGTTGAAGAGTTTATTTTCTAGATGTAGAAAATTAAAATAAAATAAATTAAGGAATTCACATTTGGTGACCAGTGCTATGAAGGAATCAACAGGACAAGATAACAGAGAGTAATAAAGCATTTCTTCTTTTTATAAGACAGTCAGGGAAGATTCTCTGAGGAGGTGACATTTAATGTGAGACTTGCAGAATGCTAGCAATGCACAGAACTGGGCAAGAACCTTATAGGCTAAGAAAAAAGCAAGTAAAAAAGGCCAGGAAGTAGAAAAGGGCGAGGCAGAAATGTCAGAAAATGAAAATACAATGGAAACCATTATACTGTGCATAATAAATTAAGTAAAATAAAAAGCTGTATATAAAAAAAGTACCATTGAAGACAAATTTATGAAATATTCATACTAAAACAAGGGAAATCAAATTTAATTTAGATACGCTATATTATTTTTTAGTTTGTGCTACTTGTCTATTTGAGACTTGAGCTCAATTTAAACAGAGACCTGTCAGTATGCTTATGTATTTCCAGTTGAGTTTAGTTATACAGAGTTTAGACATAGAATGTATGTACTTGAGTTCAATTATGGTTGAGGTTTTGTCAGACAAATATAGCAGAGAAACAAGTAAAATTTCTGTATTTTATGTTTACTTGTATTCCTTTGGCTAAGGCTTTCAATTTGATCAAGTCCCAAGTCACAAGAGATGAAAGTGTTTAAAAACTCAAGAAAATTAAGACAAACCACCAAACATGACAGTAAAAAGGGAAGTGAAAAAGAAACAAATTCACAGAGATAAAATCTTCAACTGAACAGAAGGAAGTCTCAACAACATGCAGCAGTGTTATCGGTGTACCAGAGAAGTAAATTGAACAGTGAGCTGAAAGTGAGATAATTGCAAGTTAGAATTCATGGGGTAGTAAGTGATGGTGGTGCGGCATACAGGTTTTCTACGGAATGGGAAACAAAGCAGGTGAAACCAAAATTTTTAAGATGATTCGAGAAAAACAAGATGCAGAGAAAGACTAAGGTTTTGACTGAATCATCCGTTTGATTTTTTTGAAGTCACTAAGTATGATGAGAAGTGTTAAGTTCAGATTACACTAGCGAAGGCCTATAATCACTGTGAATGACTAGGTGGTCCGCAGATGATCTCATGAGGGGGTGCAGAAGGATACTATTGATGGCATAAACTTCAAATGAGATGGAGAGATGTTTCCTGTATGTATTGGGGAACCGAAGATGTTATCTTTCCTATCACTAGTCATGTCTTTCATGGGATATCAAATTAATATAGTCTTCACTTGTGAGGGCTTGGCTGAGGACAAAACTCTCCTCAAATGCTTGAAGTTATCATTAAGTGATGAGAAGACTAATTTACTTAATCTTAAATCCTGACCTAAATGCAAAGACATCAGCTTTTAGTAACTCTGGATTACAAGAGTCATCTTAAGATTTTTTTTTCTTATTTTGTACTAATATGAATCTTAAATAATTTTATAATCTTATTTTTGCTTAGACATATTTTTTCAGCCTTATTTGATATATCCTCTAACATGACTCCTCAGATCTTAGTTTCCTACTACAGTACACATTATTTCTGACTCATGAGAGATGCCAGTTACTTGGGTCAATTCTGAGATTCTGCTCCACATGTCTTCTCATTCCACACCCCAGTCTCATAGTGTGTATCTCGTGTTGGACATCTGGAAAAAAAGAGCTGACAGAAAGCGTTGATGCCTCTTAAAATTTCTTCTCAGTATTTCTGTATTTTATGTTCACTTATATTCTTTTGGCTAAAGTTTTCAATTTGAAATTGTTCCCCAAACAATAAGACAGTAGTGCAGTCTTTTTTAGAAGGGCCCTGGGGTGTTAGGTGTCTATAAATGAAGCACAATATTTTTTTTTCCACTAGGAAGAAAAGAAAACAAATATTTATTAGCAAAAAAATTATATCCTCCACTCTAAGCACTGATACCTCACATAAGATTGAAAAAAAATGTTATGGACCAATCATATAAAGTCTAATATTCAGAAGTTAAATCCATGGGCAAGTGGGCATATGTCTTCCAGGGAGAGATATTCAAATAAAGTGTACAGGGTCCAAAGAGAAAGAATGTTTAAGTACAGAATTAATGCCATTATGTTTTTCTATAAAAATCATAGAAAAAAAAAAAAACAAACAGGTGAAGCAATGGGAATACCACAAGGTTAACTAGTGCATATCTCTAAAACCCTCATAAAGAGGTAATTCTGTGTAAGTTTTTCATGACCCAATGTCTGGTCATCAAATTTACTGACTCAGATAAATGACTTCATCATCACACCACAAATGCACCATGTGTTAAATATCAGACTTACATTATTGAGGCCCTGCATCCAATTCCTTGATTTATTCATCTCAGCCTAGTTTTGCTAGTGGACTAATGTATCTTAGGCTGATGGCCAAAGCAATTTCCACAGGATGGTACTTGGCTAGGAGCTACCAAAATTGTAAACTTCTAGTTTGTTTTTGGTAGGATTTCTGATTTAACCTTAAACTTTTCTGATTGGCACATTTGTTCTTTAGAAGTCTTAATCTACAAAATGAGTTACAGCTGTGTAACTATCTCATTTCCTTCAAATACCATTACATGCCTGCATTTTAATTGCAAAATTTCTTTCAGGAAACAAATATTGTCTTATTTGCTTCTAAAAATTTAGAGGGTATACCTAACTGTATTATAATTCCAGAAAAACAATATAATATATACATATTTCTGAACTTCAATCTAGATAAAATTTTCCCTTAATTTTATCAAATATATAAATAGGTAGGTAGGTAGAGGGATATATCATTACACTTCATATTTAAAACAAAGTTTCAGGGGCCTCTCTTGTGGCACAAGGGGTTAAGCACCACACTGAAGAATCCTCAGCTACTGCAGAACAAGTTTGGTCCCTGGCCATGGAGGCAACCCACATGGCACATCAGACCTCTCCTGCTTTGCCCACTCCTCCTCTCAGCAGTGTACTTCATTTGATCTGCCTGTTCTATTCCCCACTCTGTCTCTAGTGAACCCTCTCACCCCCCAATTCTTGTATGCATAAAGAAAGAAATCTTTAAAAAAAAAAAAGAAAGTTTCAAACTCTGTAATAACAAGTGAACAACCAAAAAATATTTAATCACGGCAGAAGATATGATTAAATAAAGATCAATTATATATGAAAATAGAATTGATTACAAAGGCTTAAAAATGAGTTTACATATTCTACTCAGTTAGGCACTGTAAACTTTAACTAAAGTCATTATATTGATGTAATCATTAACATCTTGTGGCATGTACTGTTCTTAATAAGGATGCAACTTGAGGAGTTTGGTAACATCAATGAGTAGTGATCAGCACTCTGAGCAAAGCATTAAACATCCCATCATCCCAGAAGGGCCCTCTGTTCCTTTCCAGTCCATGTCTATCTCCTACAGAGAATGAATTTTATTATTTATCTGACCTTCGGTATGTTTTTGAGTTTATAAGAATGAACATAGCTACTATATACTTTTTATGATGGGTTTTGAGAATTGTCAATGCTTTATTTGTAGATTGCATAGCATACCATTTTTCTTTTTTTAACTTCTGCGTATCTTTGCCTTTGTATTTAAGAGAATTTGCTAGTATATAATTAGATCTTGAATATTTAAATCAAAATTTATAATTTAAAAATGTAATTAGTTTTTTCTATTTATTTCTTAATCCATTTAATTTTAAGCAATAGCTAATAAATATTTGTTTAAGGTATACTTATTTGATATTACTTTCTACTTGATCTATTTTTCATTCTTATTTTTCTTCCTTTCTTTCTCATCCACTTTTATATTATGCCAATATTTCTTTTAATATTCATTTCTTCTTCTTTATACACTTAGTCTTATGTCTATTTATTATTTGATTGACTACTATTTTATAATTTTTATTTTTTTAAGATTTATTTATTTATGCATATAAAAGCTGGGGTAGAGTCGTGGGAGATGAGAGGATTCACCAGAGACAGAGTGGGGAGTAGAGCAGGCATATTGACCAAAACACACTGCTGAGGGGAGCAGTGGACACTGCAGGAAAATTCTGCTGTGCCATGAGGATCACCTCCCTGGCCAGGTATTGGACTGTACTATAGTAGCTGTGGATGCTTCATAGTGCGGTGCTTAACCCCTTTTGCCACCAAGGAGGCCCCTAATTTTTATTCTTGAGCAAATAAATAATTCTAGGAAACGTGCTACAAAATGAAGAAACTTATAAATATGTAATTCCATTCATTACCTCTGTATTTTCTACTTTAGTTATATATTTTGACCTTTGCATATTTTATGCATAGTACAATAGTGTTACTGCTTTTGTTTCAGTTAGTTGATTTAAAAAAATAAGATAGTACAAAATAAAGGTATTTGTTTACATCTAGTCACATACTTATCATTAAAAAAATCTCCATTTATAATTTTGTGTAGATCTTAATTTCCATTTGGTGTTATATTCCTTCTTCCTGAAACATTTCCTTTACCATTTCTTTTCATGAAGGTATACAGGCTTCATTTCACCCCAATCTTGTTGATTTATCTCTGTTTGATATAGAATATTTGAGTAGATAGCATCTATTGTCCTTTTGAACACTACACATTTTATATCTCCCCTTATTCCTCACATCCCTCTCTCTAAGGCAGGTGGGATTCAGATATTTTTTTTCAGATATGTAAGTATGTGTCTTTTATTCTACCTTCCTCCAAATTTCTTTTTTTAAAAATCTTTTTAGCAGTCTGATCATTATTTGTCCAGAGGTTGTTTAACAAGTTTTTTGCAGATCAGTAGACTGATTTTTTTTAATGAAGTTTAGAAAAGTTTGTATTATCATTCTTGAGCTCTTTCTGTCCCACTTTGTTCTTTCCACTTCTATGAAAGACCAATGCCACTTATCAACCACTTGAAATCTTAACAGTTCACTGACTTTACTTTTTTCTCCCAACTTTTTTTTGTCTTTCTCTAAATGTAATATTTTCTGTTAGACTTGTTCAAACTCATTAATACTTTCACATCTTTTATCCATGTTTATCCTCCACTGAGTTTGTTCCATTAATTTTTTTTATTTCAGATATTGTGTTTTGAGTTTAACATTTCTGCTTGGTTCACTTATATCAATTTTTTTTATAATCACTTCTCAGTCCTCTCCTGTCCACTCATCATGTCCACTTTAACCTATCACATCTTTATCATATTTACTGTTTTAAAATCTTATTTTTTATATATAATTTAGAGCTGAGTTATCTTAGGATATGTCTCACTACTCTCTTGTTGGTTGCTGATGACATACTTTTTCATGCTTCACAATTTGTTGTAGTTCTGATAGAATGTCAATTGAGGATAGAGAACAAATTATCTAGAAGTCTTAGATATGATGTAACTGCCACATCTACATCCTTACATGGCCTCTGGTGACTTCATTAGTTTTCACCCTGCACCAGTTACTCTGTCAGACCTTATCAAGATGTTGTGTACCAGCCCTGCCCTTATGCAATAATGATGGGGAACTACATATAGAAATCGCAGCTACTAGATTTTTTAAAAAACTCATCTTTTTTCTTAACCTGCAAATTCCTGCCTTTTTATGGATCCTGACCTTCAATAGCTGCTCTGTAGTTCAAAACACTGTTTGCTGTTTGGCCTCTAATTTCCTTCATTTCATCCCAGAAAGGACATGCCTTCTGAAACTAGTGTGAACATACAACTCATATTACATTCCCTTCCTTCAGGGATCACATAACTGCTAATTCATGTCCTTTGAGAAGCAGAAGGATTAGAATGCATAAGATATATTAGAAGAAGGGACTATGATGAATACATGTAGACAACCAGAAAAGGTGGGCAGATCATACAGCACTCATGCTGTCTTAGTCCTATAAATGAATAGAGAAGAAAGAAGGCCATCATCTCAGCTTTTAGTACAATTTTATGAGTGTCAGTGAAGTATATGGAGAGTCCTTAAGATAGAGTTGCCCATCAGGGGGCATTAGTAATTCTACCATAATTTATTAGTTGGGAGTAGCTTGTAGGAAGTGTGGTATTGGCAGGCTGGGTCAGTAAATTCAGCAAATAGCACTTTGGGCTTTCTATCAGCTATATTTTTTGCATCAGGACATGTAAAGGGCCTTTGGGGCTTGTTTTCTTTGCATATTTTCAGAGATTTACAACTCCCCCTCATCTCTGCCCACCACCCCCTTCTACTTTCCACATGTTCTAGAAGCAGCTCTTCTATAGTTCTCATGGGCCTCTCTTTCTGAGAGGGAGCTTAGATGGTGAATGGTTGAACAAATACACTCCCTGTCACAGATGTTGGTCACAGGGTCATACTCTATAGTGACCTGCTTTCTCCTCTCTGCCCATTGGCTATCAACATTAAAATCCTTAGTGACTATCTGGTGTTGTGGCCCTAACCTTCATTTGTGACTGTTCTGACCCCTTGCTAATCATAATCTTCCTAGGACAAGGTTGTTGCATGTGTCTCTTCACAAGCACTTTAAGGTAACGGAGTAAGAGGACATATGATTTCCACATTTCTACTTCCTTGTCCTCAACATGGGCATCTCCTGCAAAGGTGTTCTCTTCCACTGGAAAACTTTGTTCAGGTCACCACTGATGAAATTGTTAATAATTATACTCAGGATTTCCTCTTTTTTTGGTCTGTTTTCTTGGATGAATTCTAGTACCATTTGCATTATTCATATTTTCTGAAAAGTAGATATTAAGAAAGGATTTGATGAAGAGGACATCTATTAGGAAATTTTTCTCATAAAAAAACATGGGGCTAGAGGAGATAAACAAAGAAGGTTTGGGTGACGGCAGGTGAACTGTGATTCTGTCACAAGGACCTCACCTTATTCTTACTGGACTCTGAATCTTGGAAGGCCCATTAATTTCAGTGTTGTCCAGCCTTGAGACAAGAGGATCAGACTGTGATACCATTTTATAGACCAGTTATTAGATGTGAGCTGCTCTGAAGTAGAACCAGGCAGCTCTTTTTGATCGAAGGCAACAGACAGAGGGTTCAGCTTAGAACTTATTACCTGATGGCAGTTGGTATGGGAGTCCATGGGTTGTGCACATCATCCACTACTGTTCACTCTTGTGCTATTTTTATTCACTTTATCCTGTAATAAATCTTGAACATATTTTATGTGATTCTTGTTTGACTCTCATTCAAGAGAAAATTAGGCCAGGTCTTTACTGGTAGTACAAGGGGTTGAGGATTGCCAAAGAGGGAACCCACATCATGCAGCAGACATATCCTGCCTTGCCCACTGCCCACTGCTCCCCTCAATAGTATCTGCCTGTTTCAGTAGATCTGCCTGTTTTGTTCCCCACTCTGTCTCTGGTGAATCCTCTCCCCTGCCCCATGCTTCTGGCCTGTATTCCAGCTCTTTATATGCATAAGTAAATAAAATCTTTAATAAAAATAAAAAAGAAAATTAACAGGCCCTCCCTGGTGGTATAGGGGTAAGTCTCAGCACTATCAAGCTATCAGCAGCCACTGGGGCATGAGTTTGATTCCCAGCCAGGGAACTAATCCACAGGGCACAGAAAACCTCTCCTGTCTCACCCTCCGCTCCCCTCAGCAGTGTATTTCAGTAAATCTATCTGTTCTGCTCCCCACTTTGTCTCTGGTGAGTCTTCTCACTGCCCCCTCCACTCTGTCCACGTCTGCATAAATAAATAAAATGAATCTTTTTTTTTAAGAGTAAATTAGCAAATGAAGAGCAGAGGATGAATTACTGCCTGTACTTCTGTTGTTGATCTTAAAAACTGAAACTGTGGTGTTGCTATGAACACAGGAGTGCATGTTTCCCTTTAATTTCATGTTTTTTTCATGTTTTTGTATTCTTTGGGTAGATACCTAGCAGTGGAACTTCTGAGTTGTATGTATGGCAGATTATTTTTTAATATTTTGAGGAGATTTTATACTGTTTTAATTGGAGTTTAACAAGTTTACACTCCCAGCAAAAGTGTAAGAGGGTTCCTTTTTGTCCACATTCTCCCTTGCACTTGTTGTTTCTGGTCTTTTGATAAGGATTATCAGTGGAGCTGGGAGGGACAGGATGAACAAAGTAAGTCAGAAGGAGAAAGACTAATAACACTTGATAATATCTTTTACAGATGGGATATAGAGAAATCAAACAAAGGGTCAGCTAAGCCAAACTTATAAACTAACCCTTGAAAGTTGACTATAGAACTGAGGCTACCAGAGAGTGAGGGGAGAGGGCAAGAACAAAGTGGGGAGGGAGAAAGTAGACTACGGTGATGGAATATGAGTGCATTGTCGAGGAGTGCATTATGGTAATAACATCTAAAAGGGGAAAACTTTGTTCTTAAAATACAAATAACAATGTAGTTACCACAATGAAAAAAAAAATTAAACTGTACTTTGCAATTTCTTTCTTTTTTTTTAATAGTCATATTTATTTATTTTGCTTTTTTTTTCATTTTGCATAGAAGAATCGGGCTATAAGACAGAGGTGCAGGTGTGAAATAATTAACCAGAGACATAAGGGAGCAGAACAAGCAGATTTACTGAAATACACTGCTGAGGGACCAGTGGGCTAGGGATAGACAGAATCTGTTGCACATTATACAGGTTAGTTCATATAGAACTAAGGCCACAGTGGTGATAATGTGCTGACATTTAACACCTAAGCCATCAGCAAAGGATTTCATATCATTGTTACCTTTGAGGGTTACTCTTCCTTAGGACTAGTTCAACAGCAGATTAAACTCAATCTCTTTCCAACTCCATCAGGTAAACAATATCAAAAAACTCTGTAAGTGGTATTAAACGTGGACAAAGGAGAAGGTGCTGATACAAGGATAGTAGGTATAATGAGATCTGTCATTTATTTCTCCACTTTATTTGATCCTGCTGACTGCCCATTGCTGATTTTGAATATGTTATTTCCAAGTTACAGTGTATTGCTGTTAGGCCTGCCTTGCTTATGACTTGAAGACTCTGATTACATCAGCTTATGACTGACAGTTCAGATTGAATGGTTACTTAATTTCTTATGGATAGGTATTCCTTCTATTCCTCTGTAATGAATGTCAGAAGCATTTTTTTTCTGAATGGTTATGATGCACCAGTAGAAAAGGTAGTCATGTTGTAGAAACCTAGACATCTACATTGTGATTCTCCCATAGGGTTTGCCAGAAAAGTGCAAGGAATTATCTCCCATTACCTACGTATCTATGTAATAGAGTTTACCAGCAGCTGTAGCTTTTACCTGTACTTGTCTTTATCTGCTATACATTCAGAATACATTCCTGTCTGGTTCTCCTCTCATTCAATAAGAGACATCTGATTTGATTGCCTTCTAACTAATACGTCTCTCAACCATTCAAAAGTGAGGTGTGTCACCTATGAGTGCACTCACTCCAGCATACCAAACCATTTCATCATAGATAAGAATTTTAACAATTATACTGCTGTAATGCAATATCGTATCACTACCAGTGGTGTAGTCCTCTGCAATCCTCCAGCTGGCGGTATCCAGCTTCAATATCCCATATTATAGCTTATTTACACTGACCATGCTGACATGATTAGTCTTTAAGTTAGGATCCCTGAATAATAGATTCTAAGGTGGAAATTTGCATGTGGGAAGTATTTTTGGGACACTACGACCCTCAATATTGACATTATGTAGGAATGAGGTCCCTAGAATTGTACAAATAAATGCAAAATAGCTGCAAATATAAAATTATGTACTTTTGTGGGGAGAACTGGGGTTAGGAGGGACCTTTAGAATTTTCTTGCCTTGAGATAAGTGATATATGAGTTTAGACCCCCATGTTGACAAAGAATAGACTTCTATTTGGGATTGGGATGTGACCTAGCTACAGATGCTATCTTCAATTACAAAATTTCTAGAAAGGGACTCAGTGCTGGCACTCCCAAAAGGTGGGGGAATGAGGGTTTTAGTCCTTCATGGGGGAGCAAGTAGAGAAGCTTATCAATTTATCAACCATAGAAAGTGATCAAGGATGACATTTTGTTGCTTGTTCACGTCTTAATTTTATTCATAAGGATTTTAGGACCTATTTTCCTTCCTGTTTTGGCTTTAACTTATGAGAGTATTACAAAAATTGGTTCAGATTTTATTTGGTTCAGATTTCATTTGGTTCATTTTGCATTGTTATTAATGTTGACATACATGATGACTATTTTAAGTAATACATGTTGGAGTTTTGTTATTTAACTTTTTAATGAGAATGACAATGTATTTCTTTCCAGAAATTTAGAATCTCATCACAAAAGGCAGCTTATTCCTGATCCTTCTTACAAAGGCTAACAAGCTCAACATTTCTGTAAGCTTCAGGAAAAAAAAAGTGAACTATTTAATTTTTGGAGGTTTAATGGACAATAATAAGCAGTGAAGAAAAAAATAAATACTATCTATTGTTTTAAGTGGATTTTGTTCATCTTGCTATTTGTAGTAGCCTTTTCTTAATTTTGAACATCCTTTCCAATATTTAATTTTCAGATCACCTTTAATACTACTGAGGTTTACTGTCTAAGTGAAACAATCACAATAAGAGACACTCATATAAGTGTCAAGCACCTGTGCTCTACTTTCTCTTTGCAGTGGAATAATCAAGCCCAGGTCCATGAGCCAGGCACCACTGCAAAGAACATCCCATGGCTCATAACACAAAATGCCAAATATGATATGTGCAGAATCATCTTGTATTGTGTTCAAAGCCTCATAGAAAGGTAATGTATGGCAGTCTGGTTTGAAGAAAGAGTTGTGTTCTTTTGTTGTTTTTTAATCAGAGATCGTATGTGCAAACATACCGAATGCCCAGCATGGCATTTATTTGAATGGGCAATGAAAGTTTCATATCAATGTTCATGAGTGAAAACACATTTGCAAATAATGTTCAGCAGTACTTCCTTAAATGTTTTCATATTGCTTTGGGATGGATTCACATACAAAATCTGAAAGCACACATTTGAATGGGTGGTTAATGAACATAGATCTAGTTGATATTTTTCACATGTTTGCATGGGCCTTTGTATTGTCCCCAAATATAAAAAATAAGATGTGCTATGAGCTGTAAGAAAAATTTACAGGTCATTCTGAAAGAATTAAAAAATAAAAATATAAATGACTTAAGAGACATTCAGTTATTTTTTCATAGATTAAAATATGGTTTTTGAGTAAGCGTTTTAGAACTCAATGAAAATTGAGGTAGCTCAATAACCTTTGGTACTCAGAAAAGTACTGTTTTGACATAAATTACTTGAAATTCTGCTTTCTTATTTCCTCTATCACCCAGTGTGAAATATTCTTAATATTTCTATTAGACGGATAAGACAGCGTTGAGAGTGTGGTATAAGAAGGAAGGCAGTGGCTTGAGTGTGGCACTGTGAGGCATCCGCAGCACAGCAGTGAGAGTTTGGTCACCAGCCAGGGAGGGGACCCTCATGACCCAGCAGACCTCTCCTGCCTAGCCTGCTTCTGCTCCCCTCAGCAGTGTATTTCAGTCGATGTGCCTGTTCTGCTCCCAAATCTGTCTCTGGTGAATCTTCTCACCTCCCAAGACTATGGCTTGTGCCCCAACTCTTGTATTCATAAATAAATAACTCTTTTAAAAAATGAATTTTACACACGTTAAGTATCCTGAGAGAAGAAAAAGAAATGTAATAAAGATGCACAGGAGACTCCTCGGATAAGAACACATCAATTATTTGGTTCTTGTTTTAGGCATATAAGAGGTTCAGAAAAAGCCCTCCCAAAAAAATCAATCTGAGTCCCATAGACTGAGACAGAATTGGAACTCCTTTTAAAAAGTTTAATTATTTATGTATTGTTGTATATTCTAATGGTTTCTATTTTAAAGGCTAAGGTTGAAGCTTATCCCTTGTGTGATTAAAACTGCTAATTAATTATCACAGTAATTGTAGTGTTTTCACATGATTATTTGAAGTCATTTGTGCTCATGAGTTTTCATAGCAATCCTATGTGCCACTAGCATGGAAGACCTTTGAGACAACAGTAAAACCTCTTAAGATTTAACAATAGACTATAAAAATACATATGCTTTTTCCCTTTAACTAAAGACCTTGAGTATTTTCCATTCTAATTATTTTTCTATAACCTCCACCATCTTCTCCATTACTTTGCCTATAAAACAAGTGTGTCATTATTAGTTTATCAAACATATTCATTGTAAATTGTCTATCTTCTTGCTAATATTTTAATAAGTCCTAAGTAATTGATATAAAATGTCATAGTGATGGTTAATTCAGTGTGCCAACTTGGAAGATGTTTTTAGATGAAAGCAATATACAAATTGATGAACTCTGGGTAAATCAAATTCCTTTCTATAGCAGGGTAAGCCTCATCAAGTCACCTGAAAGCCCTAATAGAACAGATAGAGTAGGCTCCCCGAGCAAGAGGGAGGTTTTAGTAGAAAGGGCTTAAGGGACCAGAACTTGCAGTAAGAACTTGGAGAACATGGAAGGAGACTCATGGAGTTGAGATATGCACAGACACTGGATTTCATCTGTGGCGTTAGCTCTACTGTCTTGGGCTTTCTCATCCACACCTCACATTTTGAACAAAGCAGACTCCAATTCTTTATAATCTCTTTCTTTGTCTATTATCCTTTCATCTTTGTCTATTATCTACTTATACATTTCTTTTTCATTAGAGTCTTTCCTGGATTTCAGACCTAGCTAATGATTGATGGATTAAAGGTTCCTGAATATATAAGATACTTGCTATGTTGCCTGGGTGGGATACTTTTACTTCTATTCTAACAAAGACAAGAATTCTACACTAAGGTACTCAGGTCCTCCTGGCTCCTAAACAAGAGTACTAAATGGAGTCAATTGATGGCCCAAACCTTTGTTTTACATCCAATGACTAGTCAGCTATCAACACTTTAGCAGAATTCTGCTTATGAAGCACACACATGCAAGAGGCCCACTAAATGGCAGAATAATGCTAGACGAGATCTCATTCTAAAGTTACCAAGTAGTGTTACAAGGTGTAATCTCTATAAAAAGGGAAGGTTCCATGTACTGTGCCCCACCTAATGAAGGGGGAGGTTGAGGGATGAGGGGAAGCAAGAGAAGACTTGGAATGGAGAGTTGGAAGAAGATTTGGAGAGGCATATGAAAAAGTCACACTTGCTTCTCAGCTTTGAATTTGCTGGAGGAACTTGGAGAACATAGGAGACTCATGGAGTTGAGATATGCAGAGACACTTGGAAAAGACATAGGTAAGACATATGTGGGGAGGCTGGCAATGGCAGCCTTTACCTTGAGTTGTACTTTGATTTTGATAATTTTGTCCCAGATTTTCCTGTTCCCTTCTACCTCTTTCTTTTGATTCCCTGCCAGAAGTTGCCATAGACTTGTGGCAAGCTTTTCGGTCTTAGTGGCCCAACTTTGGGTGCCAGATCTAGTGGTACGCAGATTAAGGACTACCCTAGAACTTCCAAACCTGCATGCTCTAAAGAGCTTCCTATATCTGCCGCATAAAACAAAAATTGAAGATGAAAGAACTTCAACAATATTATTGTACTTAGAGAGAGAAGAAAGCGTAATCATTTCCCAATGAAACACTCCTAGCTACCTATCCCCTCATAGATAAATGCCTGGACAAAAAAAATTGACTCAATATGGGGGTATTGGGGTGCAATAGCTTGCTACATGTCTAAGGCAATTTCAGGCAGGGAATTCTAGGAAAAAGGGCAGAAATGACTTCTGCTTCACATGGCTCTCTGTTTCATGTGCTCTTCCAAGTCTTCTTCCAAGTCTCCTCTTCCAGTTTTCTCTTGCTTTCCCTTACCACTCAGATCCACCTTTCATTAGGTGGGACAGAAACATGGAACCTTTCATTTTTAAGGAGATTGCACTCTGCAACAATGGCACACATATGAATTGCCCATGTTAATATATTTGAGTTAACAAGTAGAAAAATCCACCTCAAAAATTGAACAAAAATAAGAGAATGTATACTTTAAGTGGTACCTGGAAGCATTAAAATGGAGATGATAAAATAGTTTCCCTGTGGGAACTTAATAAAACCCTACTTGAGGCGATTTCAAAACTAAAACAAAAAACTAAGGAAAAAAAAAACACAGATACTAGCTTAACACCTAAAATTACAGAAATTTGAACAATGTCTCTGTTATGTCTGTTAGCAGACTGAAGTGTACCCCTGAGACTCATAAACTTTGTACACTCTAAATAGGTTCTACCATCCCCCAGCATAAACACAAACCTACTCTTAGTGGGTTAAATCTGCTAATAGATAAGAAATTTAATAGAATTAGTGTAAACAGACAGAAGAGAAAGAATATAGTTCCAATAAAACACCAACAGACTAGTCCTCTTGTGGGTGACCAGCCAAACAGGGTTGGCTCAGAGTGGGGTAACTGAGGCCTGAAAGCCTGCCACAAGTCTAAGTCACCTTCTGGCAGGGAATTATAGAAAAGGGGCAAAAGCGCCAGGCAAGTCTGTAAGAAAAGGAGCAAAATCAAAATGCAATCACTGTAAACTCCACCATTGTCAGCTTCCCCACAAGTCTTTCACCCACATCTCTTCCAAATGTCTCCTTCATGTCCCCCAAGTGCCTGGTAGAAGTCCAAGGCTGAGGAACAAGCACATCTTCTTCACGGTCTCTCTGTTCCATAGGTCTCATCCAGGTCCTCTCCTTCTGTCTTCCCAATTCATTGTAGCTTCACATGCTGATCAGTTTCACCCTTTCATAGGTTAGGCAGAAAAGCTGGCACCAACCTTATTCAGACTGCACTATTACATATCCACTAGGAGCTGCCAGGCTTAGCAGAAAATTATTAATATGTTTGAGTTTTTTTTCTTTTGTTGCGTTTTATGCTTGGAATGAAATTATGGGCCTTTGGGTAAGGTATAATGAATGCTTGTTGGTCAGTCAAGTCTCTATTGAGTTGGAAAACTTCTAAATTACTTTTGCACCTATGAAAAATCTAGAGAACTCTTAGTGTAAACTCTTATTGGAAAAGATTGAATTATAAAAAAGAGAGAGAGAAAGAAAAGAAATACAGAGTATTATATTGGCTATTCTTAGGGATTTTTTAATGTGAAAGAAAGTGTAGAAATCAGACTTAAAAACATGTCTCAGAAAAGATTATAGACTTGCTTTTTCAAACTTACTTCAATAAATTTGGTCATTAATATAAAAGATGCATTTAAGGTTGCAGTGGCCCCTAGGGAACTCTTGGGGGAAAACCCTTGCCCTAGAAAGCTAGAATCTGTTTGTTTGATGCAAATTCTTTGCCCCTACTTTATGGAGACTCAGAGTCATTCTTTGAAATGCAAATTTAAGGAGTAACTTTCTTATTTGAAGAACACTAAAAAGAAAGAACAATTTAGAAATTGAATGACTGAAAATTCTTGTGTCTTCACATATATATTGGTAATCCAACTGCTATTTCTTTAAATCTGGTACACATGGATGAAATTTTAGATGAAAACTCAGAGACCCTTATGACTCTAGTATATTTGCACATCTTCCCTTCATGCCTCCAGATGACAAAATTAATTCTTATATAACTGATTTACAAAAGTACCTATATTTCTACACTCAAAAATATAAGTTAGCTAAAAATTTAATGTCATAACTTGAAACATTTTGTCTTTACAGTTTGTATATTATGTAATATTTTTATTCTATTTATGCTTGTTAATCAAAATTATCTATTTTATCTAACATGACAAATAGCTGACTTGGTTTCCTGTGGTTCCATGATTAATATTAAAAAGCAATAGGCATATGATTGGAATCATTTCTGTTAAACATAAGTCAACAAAGTTGACATGGATTTTTCTCAATGGGTAGATCTGCTTGAAAAAGTACATATGTATATAAATTGAATAATTCTTTTAGCAAGAAAATAAAGAAAGGGTTATTTCATGCAAAACAACCTTCCTGGTTTCCTTTCAAATTGAGTGACTTGGTGATCTCCTTCTTGGGATAAACCTGAACTGCAATATCTTGGACAATAAGAGTTCATGGACATTTTAACATACCTACTTTTTAATCTATTCCTTTTACAATTACAAAATAATTTTCCAAATTTCTTTTGGAAAATTTAAGGTTTGGCTAATGTTTAATAATAAAAATTAATTGAATAGTTAGATTATTCTACTGGCATAACTAAGCTTAGGCTTATTTAGGCTCTTTATTTCAATGGACCTAAGGTAATAAAATGTTTTAAATCACCTACGAAACATTGATGAATCTGTTCTTCAATTATTATGAAAAGTTAATTTTAAGTCTTCCAATATAAAGTGATAGTGGTTTAATAATTTTGCAATTGTTCACAACCTCAACAATTGGAAAAAAAGGTTAATTCAAATTTAAGTATGAAATAAAAGCTAAAGTAAATATCACAAGAAATAACTCTGTATGTAATTAAAGTAAAATTTATGTGTTTGGTAAAAGGAGTGGAGAAGATTATAAGTAATGAAGATATTTTTGTTAGGGGATCAGAAAATTTAATCTCAAAAGGAAACTGGTTATTTTATAGGGATATTATTATTAGAAAATGGGAAGGTAAAAAGAAAGTAGATATGAGAGAGAGAAATTTAGGATAAACTTCCTATCCTGCTACAGGAACAAAAGAAAAATGTACCCTTAAACCATGGTTAATTTTTAATAACAGATTATAAACTGTTTAAGTAATCTCAACATTTGTTGCCTCAAGGCCTCTGCTTAACTAGAGAGAAGTCTTGCCTTGTGTCCTTATTTGCCTTTAGCTGAACCTTGTGAGAGATATTTATTCTTGAAAACTTTAATTGATACTCTGAGTAATTAACTAAACTGTGTAAGTGTTTTAAAACCTCTTATTATTACCCTTGAGAAAATATTTCCAAAGTCAAAGTTCTAAAATAATGATTTTAAAAAAAAAATATTTTATGCATATAAGACTGGGGTACAGGCCAGAGGTAAAGGTGTGTGTGTGAGAGAGAAGTCACCACAGACAGAGTGGGGAACAGAATAGGGGGATTGACCAAAATACACTGCTGAGAGGAGCAGCAGGCAAGACAGTAAAGGTCTGCTACGCCATGTGAGTCAGCTCCCTGGCTGGGGATTGAACTCATGCTGCAGTGGCTGCAGATAGTTCATATTGCTGTGCCTTAACCCCTTGCACCACCCGAGAGGCCGCAACAATGAGGTTTTGGTTGAATAAAAGAAAAGGGAATATGGCAAATCTTATAAGATGTCCTAATACATGCCGCAAAATTTAATCTATTAAACAAATTGGCATGTATGAGTGTATTCAAACTGCAAGGAAAGCAGTCACGTAAAGAGAGTGTTTAACTTTCTTACTGTAACGTGGAAGAAGAAGAGGTATCCTAGTACCCCCAACTTTCCTGCTCTAAATAGGTTCTGCAATATGCTGCATGAAGACAAGAGTCCTGAAACTATAATATATATCATGGTGATTATAACTGATAACACCATTATTGTGCAGTTGGACGTTAGAAACTAAATATTCTCACATACACACAAAAAAGATTACATATCTGTAGTGGTAGGTCTGCTAATTGACTTAATGTAGAGAATCATTTTGCAATGTATGCATGTGTCAAATAATCACACTCTAAATATCTTTTTATTTTTTATCCATCAATTATATCTAAATGAGGCTGAAAACCATTTATAAAACATATTTAAACAAAGAAGCAAGATAAAATATCTATTCTTAGGAAAAACAGACTTAGAAATGACACACATGATTTAAACAGAAAATATAGCTTAAAATAACCATAATTACCATGCACACAATTCTTGTGTATTTACAGAAAGAGCAACATAACAAAGATAGCATTGGGGATGTAAAAAAGAACCAAAGGAAAATTCTAGAGAGAAAGGCAGAATAGTGGACAATGAAATTATTGTAGATTAGTAGATTCTGCAACAGAAAAAAAAAAAAATCAGTGAGATGGAAGACAGCAATACTGTGTCACTAAATTTTGCAACACTAAAATTTAAAGTATATAAATATTAACATATAAAATCACAAAGTGAATAAAAAGAAAAAAATATAGAGACTCATTTGTCTGTGGACAATATCTACTGAAAAAAAAAACACAAGTGCAGTTCTAAAAATATTAAAGAGGGCATAAAGCATTGTGAAAAAGAAGTATTTTTAGAATGGCACATGTGAGTTTCAACCATGTAATCCTATGGGAACGATCCCCATGAAGTATTACAAAATAAGAGTTTTTATAAAAATTATTACTGAAAATTTATTCATTGCATTAAAAATCTGAGTTTGTGGAAGAACAAAGAAATTTCTACTATATTTATTTTTATTATTTTAAAAATTATTTATGTATATAAGAACTGGCTAGAGGTGCAGGGGTTGAGAGGTATCACCAGAGGCAGAATGGGAAGCAGAGCAGGTGAATCTACTGAAATACACTGCTGACTGCTGAGGGGAGCAGTGGGAAAGACAGGAGAGGTTTGCTACACTATGTGGGTCACCTCTCTGGTTAGAGATCAAGTGCTGCAGTGGCTGCAGATAGTGCACCTCAACCTTGTACACCACTATGGAGGCCCTATTTTTATTATTTTTTAAAAAAGATTTATCCATTTATGTATATAAGAGCTGGGTGCAGGCCAGGGTTGCAGAGGGTGAGAGGATTCACCAAAGACAGAGTGAGGAGCAGAAATGGCAGATCTACTGAAATACACTACTGAGGGGAACAGCGGGCAAGTCAGAAGTCTGCTGTGACATGTGGGTTACCTCCTGGCCAGGGATCAAACTCATGCTGCAGTGGCTGCTGATGGCTTCATAGTGCTGTGGCTAACATCCTGCCCCACCAGGGAGGCCCCCAATATTTCTATTTTAGAAAAGAATATAGTCTGAAAACAAACGAATCCTTTGCCATAATCAAATTTCCAAATGTATTACTATATAGAAGAAACAAATCACAAACATTGCATCATGATTACAATTTTTTAAAAATATGTTTTAAAAGGATGCATGTGTATCCAAGTTTATAAAATTATATATGGAGAAAAATATGAAAGATAAATGCAGATTATTATATCCTAGGTGATTTGTGATTGGAACAGTGAAGAAAGGAAATGGGATGGTGCAAAAACAATACTAAATTGTAAACTAAATATTTTATCTTACATTAGTTCAAAATTATATGTGTAGTATGTTAAATAGCTCTAAAATTTAGAAACAATGCCCAATGAGAAGAGTTGGCTAAATACACATATATGTATACACACAGGACTGAATTATGTGGAAATAAGTAATTCACATGCACTAAATATACATGTACACACACGCCACATGTGATATGTAAAAATTTTGTGCGTACATAATATATATGTAAATATACATGTATGTAGGTGTAAATATATATGTCCATCCATATTGCAACTCTGGAGTAATTTTACTAAAAACACCAATAAAGGTAAGTGTTGGGCATTTAAAAAATTGTAAATATCATTTGAACTGTGAATAATGGGTTTAATGGGTTTTAACTGCACTGGTGAATTTATATAGGGATTTTTTTTTTCAGTAACTACAGAATTATATTTCCCCTTCTCATGATTTTCTTAACATTTTTTACAGATGAATTTTAAAAATAATAGAGTATGTTACATATAACATAAGATATGTGTTGATTATATGTGTTATCGGTAGGGTTTTCTGTCAACAGTAGACTATTAGTAGTTAAATTTTGGGGGAGTCAAAAGTTATGCATGAATTTTTGACTGCGGGGGCAGGGATGTTGGTGCTAAAATCTCAGCATTGTTCATACATCAACTGTAAAATAACTCAAAACAATAGCACTATAGTAATGAAAATGAAATGGTGTAAATGAACAAATATAGTTATGCTTCATTTTTCTCATTTAGCACAATGCAAGTTATTTCTTTAAAAAAAGCTTTAGGATTGAATTTAGTAGGTGAGAGAACAAAATATTTTTATATCAAATATTTTTGCCAAATGTAAAGTACTGTCAACATTTTAACATGAGGCTATTCATTCATCTCATCATCGCAAATACTGAGTGTTAACATTATAACTAAAAATAAATTGTTACTTTGATAGCAAAGATGGCATTTCATTGCCTTAGTCTATAATTCTTAAAATGGTGTGGAGTTGTTAAAATGACTACATTTAATTCTTTGTTTTAGCTTTTTGGCTCCATTTAACACTTTTGGTTTTACTCATGATTTTATGATCTATGTGGTTTTTCCTATCAATCTATATTCTGTAATAGTTGCTCATGGTAATTTAGTCCTAGCTTGTACTTTTAATTTTGGATAAAGATTTTTATACAGTAGTTGAAAATTAGGTAATGTCCAATCTGTTGCTCTTTCTGATTGTGATTTTTTTCTTCTGTTGTCCATCTTAAAATATCCTTTATCTTAAATAAACTTTGCATCTAAATGACATTTATCATTGGATGGTTTACAGCACACTGGGAATTCCTGAAAGCCAATTGGATATCAGGTATTTTCTGTAGGCTGCAGAAGTACTAATGTATTAATATTCAGTTGTTTATGATTCATGATTCATTATGCTTAATAAAGTACACATATATTTAAATATAATATAGTTGTAGAAATTGTATGTGACTTTGTATTTATCCAATGGCTGTTACCAAAAGAAAAATATCAAAAATGTTGGATGCTTATATTTATTTTGTCATCAGAAACTTTACAGTAAGCTTGAAGAACTCAGCTATAATGGTCGGACATATTTACTACTATTTTTTCCTTATACTCTTGGATTTGAGTTTTTCATATTTTTCACTATAATCTTTTAGGATGTTATTATTATATAGACAATTAGGTAAGATTACAATTTTTTTCTCTGTCAAGTTTTAATTTTTTTAATATTATATACCTATCTCTTAAACATTATTTCTATGGCAATAGCATTAATTGATATAATACTTCTTAACACTTTACATACATTCATTTCAGTGGCACCTGAGGAAGAGAGGACTGAGGAGAAATATCTATTTCCAGAAATTCCTGGTTCATATGTTGTCTCTTCGACTTTTACGTGTAGTTTTTAATTATCCAGTATCTCATAAATTCCTTTTATTTAATTGTGCTAAAATTGGCTATTACTTGCAATAAAGAGCACTACATGTTGAAAACAACAAAAAAAAAACCCACAAATTGAAGAAGAATATTCAGACGGTAAAAAAAAATTCTGTGTGACTGTGATTTAAAGAATGCTACCTTTTATTGTAGCTTTGTCATTTTGTAGTTTTCTTCTGTTGACATGCAGAACCTTAGGAATAAAACCTTTCAAATTCAGTTTTCTAGCTTAATCTTGACAATGGGCAGAAATTGCTTTTTAGACCACTCTGCATTTGAGGAGCCTATACTTTCCTCTCCTCAGTGATGGAGGGCTTCATGACCTTGCATGATCATGCTTTTTTTTTTTTTTTCTTTTAATTTCTTGACTTCCAAAAAGGTTACCTATGAGCTGTGCATATCACCAGAAAGAACACACCAACAATTGAAATAAAGTGTTGAAGAAACATCATTAGCTGTGATGATGCTTTAATTTTTCAGTACTAGTTACATTGTTCTCTCCTTAACTGCTGTTACTTTTGCTTGTCTTCCCCTTGTTTTCTTTAGTTGTCCCTGCAAGTACCTATTTTGTTACAAACACACATTTAGGCATCTTGTTTGTAGGGTGAGTGATGCTCAGGCTTTTTTGCTCCTGGCCTGTGTGGCTATCATCTGTGGCCTTGAATGCAGGAGAACATTTGGGAGCATGGGCTCAGGGCATGCATACCTGATGGTGGATACCTTGTGTGGTGTGGGTGTGCATAAGTGGGCACACCTGACCTGAAGGTTGAGGCTACAAGGGCAGAGTCCTGCAGAGGATTGTGTGCTGCAGAGGAGGTTGTGTCAGAGAGACCAGGAGAGAACGCCAAAGAGCCCAGAGAGAGGAAAGATTTGCTGGGACTAGGAGGCCTGCCATTTTCCCTAACTCTAATACCCCTGCCTGCCTGCCTGCACCTGTTACCTCACTACAAATGGTATAGAAAGATCATTAAAAGGCTGAAAAAGCCACTGAGGGCTCCAGGCCTCTACCCGTCAGCCTGGATGCATAGAGAACCTGCCCTATGTCTTGCCGGCCCACGTTAGTGGTATGCCAGTTCACATACATAAAACACCTGTATTAGTACGTATTTTTCCTAACCAAAAGAAATCTGTAAAGGGCTTTCACTTACACAACAAAAGGTAAAAACAGCTTTAGCATTTGTTTTGCAACAAGCTATTAAGCATCAGTATGTGCCACGAGCAGCAGGGAGAGTGACCACCAAACTCCTTCCCTGGAACTGCTTTATTTATGTTTTTAAGATTTATTCATTGGACCTCCCTGGTGGCGCAGTGGGTTAAGCAAAGCACTGTGAAGCAAACCACAGCCACTGCAGCACAAGTTCGATCCCTACCACTGGCCAGGGAGGGGATCCACATGGCGCAGCAGACCTCTCCTGCCTCACCGGCTATTCCCCTCAACAGTGTGTTTCGGTCTGCCTGTTCTTCTCCTCACTCTGTCTCTGGTGAATCCTCTCACTGCCCTGGACTCTGGCCTGCACCCCAGCTCTTGTATGCATAAACAAATAAATCTTTATTTTTTTATTTTTTTTTTAAAGATTTATTTATTTATGCATACAAGCACTGGGGTACAGGCCAGAGGTGTGGAGGGGGGGGTGAGAGGATTCACCACAGAGAGCTGGGAGCAGAACAGGCAGATCAACAGAAGCACACTGCTGAGGGGAGCAGCGGGCACAGCAGGAGAGGT
>JAGFMF010011827.1:10583619-10672939 GCA_019455555.1 Galemys pyrenaicus
CCCCTCCCTGGCCGGCAGCAGGGATCGAACTCATGCTGCAGTGGCTGCTGTTTGCTTCGTAGTGCGTTGCTTAACCCACTGCGCCACCAGGGAGGCCCACAAATAAATCTTTAAAAAAATAAATAAATTTTCTTAAAAAAGAATTTTTAAAAAAATAAATTAATTAAAAAAGAATCTTAAAAAAATTAATTAAAAAAAGAAGATTTATTTATTCTTTTGCTTCACAGTGCATTGCTTAACCCACTGCACCACCAGGGAGGCCCCTGGAACTGCTTTAATTGTCTGTTTTTATTATCATTCCCTCCTCTGCTATATGGGTCTGTGTGTGTGTGTGTGTGTGTGTTTAATTGTGATGTGTTGTTTGGTATAATTTGGTAAATTATTGGGGTTTTGGGAACACTTGAAAAAATTTCCACATAAATTAATGATAATTACTACTTCATTTTGTTGACCTAAGCTAGTGAAGTATGGTGAAGTTGCAACAACTGTGTTAATAATTCCTGTGTTACAGCTGGCATGTTATAGCAAAAATGTTACAATTCCAATATTACAGCAGATGTTTGTTCAGTGCTGTTTGGTGAACGCAGACCCAGGAAGCACTTGAATCATGTCTGCAGAGTAGTCCTGTGGTGAAGATGATTACTAAGCAAGATACTTAGGTCCACCTTATGCAGATGAGTTTCAGTCAATGCAATTGTGATTGGTGGGAAGTTATCAAGCTGTGATTAATCCAATTTCAATTTTGGGTAATCTTGGCTTGTCAGCATGGTTTCATTTTCTTCTCTGGGGTGGGTGATCCTGACCATGTCTACATATACCTGGATACCCTGTGTGGGTTGGTATATTTGTATATACAAATATAAAATTATATATATATAAATTGTATGTAATTTGTATATATGTATAATGAAAATATAATTTTAATAGTTTTATATATATATATATATATATATATGACAGACTCTGGATCCAGTCAAGAACAAAATGGGAAGATTATGAGTTGTGAATGCAGCTCCTGGAAAAACCTGCCTATTTCTCTAAAATTCTACTGAATTTGACCTTTAGGCTCTCCTCTCCCTTGATACTCCCTCATGTTAGTTTCTGCTTCTCTCCAGTTGGTGAGATGACTTAGTGACAGTCCTCTGCCACGTCTTTAGGTATAAGATATACTTCTTATAAGCTATAAAAAGATATATATGTAGTTTTTATATTTTTATATTATTTGTTAACTTCATACCATTTTGGTTAATGAATGATTTCATAGGCAAGCTCTACTTTGGGATAGAAAAAAAAAAAAACCAAAACACCTGTATATCATCTTTATTTTTGTTATCAACTACATTATACAAAAACAAATATTCCATAGTGATGTTATTCAAAAGAAATGTAATGTGAAGAACCACAAGTACAAGGCACATGTCTTTTTGATATTTTAATAACCATATTTAAAGAAGGGAGATAAAATTAATTTTAATAGTTACCAGTCCTGATAATCATATGTTCTTTATCTTTGCTATGTCCCTGTTATCTTAATTAACCATAGCCCTTCATCCTTGCCCTGTTTATCTAATTTTTGTAGAAGACTCTCATCCTCGCTCTGTTCTTGAAGACAAAAGTACAGAAAACTGGGCAAAACCAACTGAGGCAATGGTGGAGGTAGACGTGAAGCAAGGGTTAAGTCACAGCTTTTACCACAGTAAAAAGTATACCTAACATAGGCATGGCAGATCTGGTTAAGACCAAACATAGAAGAAAAAGTTTCATGAACAGCTTGTGGAAACTATCACCTATTTCTCTGAAATCTTGCTGAAAAAGACTTTTAATCTGTTTCACCCCTTTGAACCCCCTTGTAATTCTAGCTTCTCCCAGGTTCAGGTAGAAGACTTTAGAGCATGAGGGCTCCCTTCCCCACTCCTCTGTCTAGGAATAACTCCCTGTCCCCCACTGCTTACATCTTCATTTCAGGTATCTTTCTTCAGCTTGTTCAGATGTTAGAAGGTTATAATAGCTCAGCTGGAGCAGGAGATTTGTTGGGGTCTGATTTGTTGGTGCTAATAAGCCAAACCTGAGACACCAGTGTTGGTGGAAGGAAGTCATATTTAATCAGGTGCTGGTTAACATGAGTACATGACAGAGCACTGTCACTAAGTCATCTCACCAACTGGAGAGAAGCAGAAACTAACATGAGGGAATATCAAGTGGGAGGAGAAGCTGAAGGTCTAACGTAGTAGAATTTTAGAGAAATAGGCAGGTTTTTCCAGGAGCTGCATTCACAATACATTTTTATTCTTGACTGGAACTGGGGTCTCTCATAGTGTGAGATTGTGGCTTAAGCTGTGTCTTATGTCTAGCTCCATCTTGGTTCCAGTCAGTTCAACCAGTTCTCTGGTTTTGTTTGCAAGAAAAGATAAACAGAAGAGTGAGGATAAACAGGGCAAAACCAAGGAACTTATGGTTACCAGATTGGTGATAGATTGATCTCTAACAGTAATATATTTTATTAAATCTAAAATATGATTTTCAAAATTCAACCAACAAAACATTCATTTATAAGATTTTTTTCTTTTCTTGACAGAAAATTTTCTATATCCAGTTTGCATTTTACACTTACTACTATTATATTTACATTATATTTCTGTGGCCCCACCACATTTCAAGAACTTAATAAACACACATGGTTAGAGGTCATGATATTGAACAGTGAAAGTCTGTAGATTTTCATATTGGGCTTTATGTCTAGTTTCTTTGTAAATTGAGTCAGTATGATATTTTGTCTATATTGCTTATTGTGATCCCCAATGAACCAAGCACAGGGTTTGACCTAAAATAATAGTCATTCAAGAAATTTTTATCAAAAATATTATTTAGTATGTTATATATTTCTCTTTGTAATGAAATGCAGAGTTGTATCTTTTCTCTTATATTTTCCATGATCATTAATCAACCCCCAAGTTATTAATTTTTAAATAATTTGCCATTTTTCCTCTGCTTAATTGTGAGAAAAATGATTCATTTTATTAAAAGGTTAAACTCATTTTCATAAAAATGACTTGTTCTGTAATTGAATAACATTTAATTACAAAATGTAATACATTCTAAGTTATGGTTACTATTATATTAGAAATTTTAGGTTGTATCTAACAGAAATAGGATTTTTTTCAATTGACATACTTAAGAGAATTTTTTTTCTTCATATTGATACTATTTTGTTTCTATTTTTATCTTTAAATTTCAGGGGCATTATTTTTTCCCTAAATTCTATGTTCCATAGTGATTTTAATAATTCTAAGAGATAGAAAATAAGAATCAGTAACCTGCATTATAATTGAGACATTTACTACATGTATTTTTGACAATTACTTCATTGTAGTAATTGTCTTAGTGTTACAGCACTATATTCATCCTGTACAATCTGTACTCAGTCTAATAAGGATGTGCTCATTGAACAGACCATTCTTTTAAATTTTCTGATAATATGCATCAGGGACACTTAATTTAAAGTTTTGGCTATTTATAAACATTTGCCATGATTTTATTAACACTGAACTGTCCATTAAAAGTTCATTCCATCTGGGCCTCCCTGGTGATGCAGTGGGTTAAGCAATGCACTATGAAGCAAACCGCAGCCACTGCAGCATGATCCCTGCTGCCGGCCAGGGAGGAGACCCACATGGCATAGCAGACCTCTCCTGCTGTGCCCGCTGCTCCCCTCAGCAGTGTATTTTGGTCGGTCTTCCTGTTCTGCTCTCCACGCTGTCTGGTGAATCCTCTCTCCTCCCGTGACTCTGGCCTGTACCCCAGCTCTTGTATGCATAAATAATAAATCTTTAAAAAAAAGTTCATTCCATCTAACTGAAATATGAAAAATTAAACAACGCAGATGCTGGTATGAAAGACATTTTTTAATCAAGTTCTAGCATTTTGAATGAGCCATAACAATGCAAATTATAACGTTGTATTAGACTTCTGAGATGTAATAATAATAAAAGGCTAATTGTGTCAGGTGATGCATCATTTGGAAGGACAAAGCTTAATACTAAACAAAATGATTTAACTGTAAAGGAACATCAAAAATTCCTATCTAGTGCCTCATAAATTCCTTTATTAACCCCTGTGAATGTTCCTTCAATAGCATGTGATGTTGTCAAACTACAAATAATTAAATATTTAAATAGTGTACATTTTTATTAATGGAAGTATTTAAATAAAGTAAAAAGAACTTTACATTTGGCAATCTTTAGTAATGAAAGAAGATGAAAGCAGTGCATATTTCTGGTGGCACATAGGGGTTAAGCACTGAATTATTAAGCATGTGCAGCCACTGCAGCACAAGTTCCACCCCTGGCCATGGAGGTGACAAACATGTTGCAGCAGACCTCTTCTGATGTGCCCACTGCTCTCCTTAGAAGAATCTTTTAGTCACTCTTCCTATTTGTTCACCACTCTGAATTCTCTCACCCCCCACAGCTGTACCCTGGTTCTTATATGCATAAATGGATAAATTTTAAAAAATGAAAGATGCTAATTGCTGAACTTCTATAATAATGAAATATTGATCCCACAAAATATAAATAATATATTTTGAGTGGGTAAATATTTTAATGTGTTAATTACTTTCATAAGAATATTGTACTTCAAGTCCTCCTTACATTTTGAGGATCATATAAAGGTTTATAAGCATGTGGTGCAAACTTTTTTGTCATATATTCTGTGCTAAATGAATTTCAGGAAAACCTGTCTAAGGTTTAAGATAAAAGAGCTGAAAGTGTTATTTGTCTATAGCAAAAACAGCATTTCATCATTAAATTAAGAAATCTATTAAATGAATACAGCAGATTATTAAATGAATACAGAAATTAGTTTCATGAATACAGAAATTATGATGTATCTGTGTACTAGAATAATGTGAAGTCAATAGAATTGCCTTTTATAAGAATATTTAAAGCTACTAAAATTTTTCTGATAAATAAAATGCAGTTGTTATAAAACAATGTGTATCTTATGATAAAAATAGTGTGGGTGAGTATAATGTACATATATAATTTTTGTAGAAAATGAGATGTAGAGAGAGAAGAGAAAGTAACAAATTAGCACCATGAAAGAATTATAACCAAGAGGGAAAAAACATCATATGGTGGTGGGGTTATGTATTCTTATTTTCCATTGTGTGCTCTTTAAAATTTTTCATTATGAATCTGTATGTCTATTTTAAGAAGACAGTGATAATTGCAAGAAAATTATTCTTTAATGATTTTAAAGAAAAAATATGAATTATTTAGTACATACCATATGGATTATTGCTTATTTCAACAGAAAAATATTTGTTCTGCTATCAGACACAAACAATAACCAATTATATCTCCTGGTAGTAGTAAAAAATTATGTATTATATATCATAACTTATACATGTTTTAATTCCTAGATCCAGCTGCTCATTTTACAGCCTTCCTTCTACTATTTACTTCCAATAAAATAATCCCATTCTTTCTTGTACTTCTAACTTCTTTCTCTAATCTCTCTGTTTAGTCCCATAAATGAGTATGGGATTTAAATGGATTTTGGGTATGTTTGCAGGAGACACTAATTCCATTAGAAGTCAGGGATTAAGGGATTTTGCATGATAATTTCTGGAAGCTGAGTGTTTCACTCCAAAAAAAACTTGTCTAAAGGGATCTGAGTTACCTAAAATTTGACTCCACTCCGGGACTGACCATCATGCAGCAGTGAATGCAGGATGACAGAGGGATAACTGCTAAACCAAGGGTCAGGGCTTCTCTGGAGTAACACTCCAGTCTCAGATTGTTTGCAGTTGTCTAAAGCCTCTGTTCCTGCTGCATCCAAATCCTCCCTCTTCTCTTCCCGATCTTGCTTTAGGTATTCACTTCAGATATGGTCCCTAGAAAATAGTTCAATAGGCTTTTAATATACACATCTGTGTGTCACAGCCTATTTTGTAGGGTTTATATCAAACTGACTATACAAAATAGTTTTCAAGGAATATTCATTGGAATTCATTGAGAAATGTCATATAAGATGGGGAACCCATTTTCATGTCCAACCCCAAATGGGAGAAATATCTTCCCCTTGTTCTCAAATTTAAGATGAGAAAATTTAACATGACAAAGACTCAATGTAAGTAGGACATTTTAAGATAGAGAGAGCTGCAGCCTAAGTAGACAGATAGAAACTATAACCGTGGGAAACAAGTAAAATTGTCAGTCAGCATAATGCAGGATATCTCAAAAGGATGCAAAGTGTCTGGCAATCAATTGATGTAGATTCTACCTAAAATAAACTGTGGAGTTTAAAATTATTTTAAAGGCTAAATATTGAGTGGTAATGGCTCATAAAATTGTCAGGAAGACAAAGATGAGCAGGTTTGGGATAATTTAATTGAATTCAATCAAAGAAATGCTTATTAAATTTTTATTATATTCTGGGTGTTAGAGACAAAGTATTAAACAAAGTTTTTTTTTTTTTAAATTTTTTTAAACCTGCCTTATTCCTGATGATAAGCATGAAGGAGGAAAATATATTTAAGCAAAAGAATGGGTTATGCTGGGTGGACTTTGAGACTTCAATAGGATAAGAAATAAAGAATAAGTGGAAAGAAATAACTCACTGAATGATTTTGTACAACAACCCATCTAGCTACATGGGGAATGGAAAGGTGAATTTTAGAAAAGGTAATTATAGAGATTTTATGAGGATTAGCACAGTTATTAGCACAGTTTACCATTTCTCCAGTTCCTTATTAGGGAGAATTCAGATCTCCTTATTATTCATTACTCACCCTCTTTTCATTGTTGAAACCCCTCACTTGCTATCTTGCATTGTATCTAGCACTCAGTCAGTTCTGTATCACTTTCCCACGTTCTTCAAGCCTGATAGATGAATTGAAAAAAAATTAATCCTAAGAAAGAAGGAAGTTTTGCTATTTCCTATAATAGAGATGAACATGGAGGACACTATGTTATGTGAAATAAACCAGACACAGAAAAAAAAGATGTTACATGGTTTGACTTATTTGTGGGATCTAAAACTGTTTAAAGTAGAGAAATAGAGTGAAAATGGAAGTTGTCAGGGGTTGGTGAATGGGAAAATGGGGAATTATTTGATCACACAGCACAAAATTTTATTTATAATATGAGTAAGTTCTAACAATCCAATGGCCTATAACTGTAGTTCATAATCTATTGTATTCAAGAAATTTTCTAAAAGAGTAGATTTTAATGTTTAATGTTCACATTCACACACACACACATTCACATTCACATAATAACTTTGAGGGTGCTGTTGTCAGCTCTGATTTGCCTTTCTTTTAATTGGCCGATGCCCACTCATCTACAGGACCCATAGTTGACAAATGTGTTCATAGCATCCAAGATTACCTAAAATCCCACTTAATTTAAATACTCTAGAAGGCAGTGGATCAGTCAGAGTCCAGACAGCAAAAATACTTTAGTAGGCAGTGGATCAGTCAGAGTCCAGACAGCAAAAATGAGTCTACATGATCAGTTTTGGAAGTGCTGTGGATAAAAATGCTATCTAGATATTTGCAGCCAGTGGAATCTTGAGTAATAAAGGGGAAATGGTACACTGGAAGCCTGAATCCAAGATGACTGAATGAGAGCTGTTAATATGGATATGCCAGTGCTATAGATCCAGGGCTTCACATGGGATCATGGCAGAGTGCTGTTTGAAATGAGAGAAAACACTGACGAAGAGATGCAGTTACTATCATAAGTGTGGTTAGAAATAGAGAAAGAGGCAAGAAATGCCTTAGTTTCTCTCTTCTTCCTCTCCCTCTTACTCACCAGTCTGGTAGGATCTGAGCTGGAATCTGGTGGCAGGAGACATTGCCTGTGAGCATCAGCACAAGTGCAGTAAGGGGGAGTGAAGGGAAGGAAGGAGACTCATATAAAATCAGAATGTATGCTTTGATAGGGGTGTTTTGGGAAGAGAAAAACATTTATCTTATTTACATTACTGCCATGTGTCTAGTTCATAAAATGTACCCATAAATATGTGTTAAATGGATCAATAATGCCATTGTCCTCATATACATAATCATATTTTATTACACATATATACATACATATACTTTATTCCCAGAATTTGAGCTGTTCTCAACATAACTTTTCTTTATATTTCCTTTAAGATGTTTATTCAAAACAAGCAACTGTACTAAGTTACACTGAACCTGTTTTAGAGTTTCCTGTGTTATTTCAGAAACATATTTATCTATTAACATTCAAAATTCAGATATCTAAATTGAATGAAAGCAGATAAGAGCTAGTCTTTATAGATGCCATCCTAATTCAGGTTGTTTCTTACTTTGCTTCTTACATCTCCACTATTTATTTGCCTTTCTAATGTATCCTGCTCTATCTCATTCCAGTTTTCATCTATTTCTCTGGGTGATTTTTGCTTCCTTAGTGAATGCCATTCTTGACACTTTCTTTCATAAGACTCATGTTGGCTTGTGGCCCAGGAGACAGCAAGTTATACTTGGTTTTCTAATATACTTCAAAAGCTCTGAATTGCATTCTGACATCAAAGAGCCATAGAATGATAGAATGACAGTCTTAGATTGTACTTTCAGAAATCATCTGGTTTAATCCCTTTCCTTCTAAAAGGTTAATAACTGCAGTCTAGGTAGTACCTATTTTTTTTCCCTTTTCATTTTACTCAAGCTGACATGGATGGCATTTCTACCATCTTGCAAATTACCTTATTCCAATATTTAAATACTCATAAGGAACTATCTTTTTCTCCTTGTCTTAGGAATTTTTTTCCTAGTATTTTCTTTTGTTCAAACATTGTGAAAAGCATGAGAAACAGCTTATTGGTCATGCTGTCACACAATGAAGGTACTGACTATATATTAAAGATGATCATCAATTATTCTATGAGAGTTTTTCACAGGTAGAGCAGGCACGAGTTGGTAGTTTACAATTGCCCAAGTAAATATTTTTCATTAATATACTTAGCTTTGTTTCCTCAAATTCCACTTAATATACAGGACTCAGTTTTCCTTTACTCCAGAATCCTTAAAATTTTTGTGAATTTATCTTCTGGTATCTATTTCCTCAAGAATAATTAAGGATACAGGCAGAAGTTTGCTTTTTATGCACATGTCCACTTTTATGCTCACTTGTATCACATATCAAGCTATTTTCTATTTTTTTAAAGATTTATTTATTTATGCATACAAGAACTGGGGTTCAGGCCAGAGGTACAAGGGTAAAAAGATTCACCAGAGACAGATTGGGGAACAGAACAGGCAGATCAACTGAAACATACTGCTGAGGGGAGCAGTGGGTGAAGTAGGAGAGGTATGCTGAGCCATGTGGGTCACCTCCCTGGCTGGCAATGGGAATCAAATTTGTGCTGTAGTTTCTGCAGTTTGCTTCATAGTGCAGTGCTTAACCCATTGTGCCACCAGGGAGGCCCCAATTTTATAGCTTTGGATTGGGAAAATAACTTCACACCATATAATTTCTCCTTTAGAATATGGCTTATAATAAGAAGTTTGTATGCTGAATTATCTAAATCTGAGAGGGATATGACACAAGTTAAGATTCTGCTCTCCAAAGAGGCCAATGGCCGCCCAGTCTCTGGTCCTGAGAACACCAAGTCTTCTTGAATGTTTGTTGAGTGACTGTAATTTCTTCTTCCACAGCACTGCTCCTGCCTCAAACAAAGCACTGTCTCTTCCAATTTGCAGTCAGCAAACTTACAACCAGAAATGGTTTAATGTTGACTAAAACTGTTCTGTTAGCTAATTAGACTTTCAGCTAGAGACTACCTATCACCAAGGTTCAAGATAATATCTCCCTGTATAATATTTTATTTTCTTTATTTTGTCCCTTGATAAAGTTACTCCTGGTTTAATAATCTATTTGAAATATAGATAGTTCATCTTTACATATCATTGTTTTTATTCCATTTAATCACAGTATCACAAAAGGGGAGGGGTACAAAAATGTAGTTTTTTCTTCTTATATAACTGAAATAATATTTATAAAACTTAAGTATTTTCCCTAGAAAGAGGAAATTTAATTGAGTAATTTCCAAGCAAATGCTTATTTTTAAAAAGATTTATTGATTTATGCATACAAGAACTGGGGTACAAGCCAGAGGTGGGGTATGTGTGTGAGAGAGAAGTCCCCAGAGTCATAGTAGGGAACAGAACAGGCAGATCCACTGAAATACACTGCTGAGGGGAGCAGCAGACCAGACAGAAGAGGTCTGGGATTGACCTTGCGCTGCTGTGGCTGCCAATAACTTCATAGTGCTGAGACTTAATCCCTTGCTCCACTAGGAAGTACTCTACCCACCCCCCAAAAAAATCATACATTCTTAATTAATATTTCTCTAATAAACAAAGAGAGAACATCATTTATTTTACACAATTTTTGTTATTCTCATTCTAGCAACCTTAACCCTAACCTAATCTTCAAGGCTAAAACTAAGTCAGTCAATTCTATAGTTCACTTTTTCTTTCTTTTTTTGAAAGAAAAAAATTATTTTTTAAAGAAAATATTTATTTATTTATGCATACAAGAGCTGGGGAACAGGTCAGACAGAGTCCTTGGAGGTGAGATGATTCACCAGAGACAGAGTGGGGAGCAGAAAAGGCAGATCTGCCGAAATATACTGCTGAGGGAGCAGCTGGCAAGGCAGGAGAGTTCTGCTGTGCCAGGTGGGTCCCCTCCCTGGCTGGGGATTGAACTCACTCACAGTGCTGTGGGGTGATGCATCACAGTGCTGCGCTCAACCCATAGCGCCACCAGGAAGTTTCTATAGTCTGTGCTTTTAATATAACATTATGCTGTTGGACAGATTTCAATATACATTTAAAACATATTGAAGCTCAAACTACTGTTTATTGTTTGTTTGTTTAATGAAGAAAGTCTAGCCAATGAAAAGTATTTTTCTTCTGATAAAATAATAGACTGTTGTAAGTTTAGTTTTCAAAATAAAACTTTACTTTTAAAACAAAATAGAATGATTTTTATAAGCAGATAACTGAATTATCATGACTGATCATTGGTTCAGATTATTTTTTATTTCAAAATTGTTTATACTATTTTGACATGTGAGATGCCAATATGATTTATAGTGTTGTATAATCTCACCAATGCCTCTGATAAAGTTTTCAATTTTAGTGAAAGCTTGCATACCACTTTTATTCAGCCAATAAATAATTGAGAAAGATTCTACAATAATTATGCCATAAAAATACAAAATAAAACTTTCTAGCTCATTTGAGTTATTTTCCTCAATTAGATTGGAATTAGCAGCTCGCCCATGATACACAAGACTTTTCTAAAGATTCTGCCTGATTTTGACCAGTAGATTTCCTTATAAACATTGCCTCATAAAAATGTGAGAGTGTGTGTGTGTGTGTCTCCCAGCCCTCAGTCCAATGAATAGCCTCTGTTTTTCCCTCCTATTGCTATCACATCATTGATGGAATCCCTCAGTATTATTTCAAATATATTTGCCAGATTGCTTACTTTGTCTAATTTTATTTTTTATTTACAGAACATTCTGGCATATATTGAGAGAATAGCTTTATATATTATTAACCCTTCTCATAATTTAGGTTAACATTAAATTTTATTCCAAAATACCTTGAAATTCTACATGTGTCTTCTAAAACATAGCTTTAGGTACGATTTAAGTTTTAAAATCATATAAAAAAGTGTTTCCATCTAAGAACAACTTTTGTTGCATCCCTGTATTTCGACTCCTCTCCTCATCAGCAGCTTTGCTACATCAGCCTTATGTTGTCATCAGACCCTCATCCCTTAGGCATCTGAATCAATGGCACTCTCATTTTTACTCTAGATCAGGCAACCTGGATACTTTTCCTGTCCTCACTATGTGACAATAACTCTATCTCCTCCCAAACTCATCTTCCCTTCCCAAACCCCTTTTCTTTCCTGTTGTTTTCTTTGCACAGAACAGGGAGTACTTAATATGGCTTAATTATTTAACAAAAGGAGTTGAAATTTAAAATGGAATTAAAGGTTGATAGTCTGATAAGATTAACTTGGATAATAGTGATATGCAATCATAGGCCCCTTCAAAGCAAAAGAGTAAAGCAGAACGATCACTGATGTTGGAAAAAAAGGTAAAGATTTGAAATATGAGAGCAACTCAACCCACTGTTGCTTGTTTTGAAAATGGAGGATGAAACCCACAAGCTAAGGAATGTAAGGAAAGATTGTCTTCAGATTCCACAATAAAACAAGGACATTAGTCTTATCATGACAAGGGATTAAATACTGCCAACAGCCTAAAAGATCAAGGATAAATTATCTCCTGTAGCTTCCAGAATGTTATAGTTTCATGCTGATACCATGAATTTAATCTGGTGAGAAATTACCAGACTTCTGAAATACAAAAATTTAGTATTATATATTTTGTGTTTTTTAATGTTTGAAGTATCTGAACACATTTGAAAGAAAAAATATCATTATATCATATACTTATTTTTTTTCTTTTTTCAAGCTAGTTATTTAGTTATTGATAAAATCTCTATAAAGACCCAAGCTAAGTATGAAGCATGGAATCTTCCTTCAATAGCATAGAGTTTAACTGGTAATATTGATAATTTAATAATATACTTAGTCAACACATATCTCCTCCATTTGACTCCCTAAATGCAAATAATTTATCACTACAGGTTAAACTCTTTAATTTAAGGTGCTTTTTCTCAAATTTAGAAACCTATTGTTCTCTTTGAATATCAAAACTAAAAAAAATAAATAAATACAACCCCTGAATTTAACATCTTTAAAAGTAAAAATGCTATTAAACATATATAATCTGAAACTAAATAAAAAATATAATTATAACTTGAGCAATAAACTTTAAGCTTAAATGGAAATAAAACAAGTACTAAACACTTTAGATTAAAATATTATTTTCATAGCATGAATTTTTATTAAAGGAAATAGTAGCTATTAAAAGGTTATACAGATTTGTGTATATTGTTTTAGGAAGAAGTAGCAGTAACATTTCTATCAAATATGTGGAGAGTATACATTTTTTTTTGAATGAATATCTGAGCACTTGTAAACGTAAAAACTAGTGATCAGTATGTTTTGATTGTACTTAGTTTTTTTATTTTATTTCTCTCTATATTGTTTGAACATTTTGCAATACAATTATATAATTTTATAATAGAACAAAGAGGCATAGTGGACATCTACTACAATAAGTGACAGAGTGAGGTACATTCATGCAGATGGTAATCAAGTGTGTATACTGTCTAGTTGAGTCATTTGGTGAATCTTAATGTGACAAGCATATCTCGTCTCGTGTATTCTAGAGACACAAAGCCCTAGCTCACAAGAGACAGATAAATCAGAACTCATTGGTCTAAATCTGCATGAAAATTTATTCACAGGGAATAGAGCAAATAAAGATCATGGTGTGATTTCAATTGCTAAAGTCAATGAGCTGTAGAGGTTTAATGATTCTACCATCACTGAAGGAATAGCCTTATCTACTGACAGCGCCATTGACCAGAGCGCTAATTCTATCACATAACTATAGTGACAAACTGTCCCAGGTGCTTTTAAATTCCAAACCATGTTTCTTCTTCTTTCTCCATAGACTACAATGAAGTTATTACATGATTATTATTTTATTCACCCCAAGCCTGCAATGTACCCAGTTACTGCCTACTTTCTTTACTGTCAATGTGTAAACTATTTCTTAGAGGGAATGACAGTTATGGGTAGATAATATGCTTTTTTTGTTAACAAGTGACTATTAGTGACTGACTTTATTGATTCTGATGGATGTCCTTTGTTGGAAATATTTTTATACAGAGTAAGCATTGATGTTTAATTTATATTTAATTTGGCTTTATTTTCCTTATAGCATATTGAATTAATCAAATTCTTTGGTCATGAAATATTACTGTCATAAATATATTAAATGTTACACTTTTATTATTTATTTCCCTTTCCTTTCTCCTTCCACAATACTTTTCTCTTCTACAATCTATGTGGGGAATCTTATGAATGTATTTAAAATATATCTTCAGGTAACAATGTAATTGAAAACATATATTACTTCATAATTTTATTTATGTGAATAAATTATGCTAGATAATTTTTAATATTTTATTCTTTCATGTTTCTTATGTATAATGTTAAATCACTGTGTATATAAACAACATATTTTATCATCAATTCCCTTTGTGACAAAGGTTCAGTTTTCTCTAAATTTTGCCATCTCAGGCAAGCTAAAAACATCATGAAGATGAACCCATGGAGGATAAAAATTTGGTGCTAATCCTTGAAACACTCAGGTGCATAAAAGGAAGTTCAGAAATCACTCCAAAACATTGATATTTATTTATGCTATTAATGGTAGTGAAAAAATTTTCAATTTCTTTATATTTTACTAGCACTTGATATCTGATATTGTAATTTCATACAAGTGTACATTCAATTTGATGGTATCTTCATACACTTTTTTTTATATAATAATACATATTTTGTACTTTTATGGTTAGTACTTTTAATTAATCTTCAAGATTAAAGAAGTCTTTCAACCTCAAGATTACAAAGAAATTTGCTAATTTTTTTCAGAAAACTTTTTGATTTTATATTTCCTCTTATTAACTGCACTAGATTTAATATTTGTATAAAGTGTGGGGCAAGACAAATCCCCAACTCTATACAACATAGCAGATTACTATTTTATTATAGTTTTCTATTTATCAAAATGCCTCCATTCTAAATTATGAACTCGGTATTTAAGAGACATGTTTTGTAGTTTGTGTTGTAAAAGAAAAATCATCAGTGTTTGATATAGAGCTAAAAGTAAATATTAATTGTTAAATTGTTATAAAATGAAATCATAATGGTATACTGGTGAATTATATACATAAATATGACATGCATACTAGGAATTGCACATCTGAAAGAGTATAGTAGATTCCTTCTTAGTAAATTACATAAATATTTCAAATTCATATAGAAACCTTTAAGAAAAATAATTGATAAGTTTTTTATATTACTGTGCATAGAGTTCATTATGAAAACAATATTTATTCTTCTACAAAACTAACAAAAATCTTTTTTGGCCTGATGATTGGGTAAATTGGGTGATGAAATTAGGAAGTGAACCTGAGGATACTGAGGATATGAACAGGTAACAATTAAAAATGACATTTTCTACACTTCAAATTTAAACCAAAAATTAATGTAACTAAAAATTACAATAAAATTTGAGCATCAGAAGATTCATTATCATTATATATTTAACCCATTATTGGACATTATTTCCACAACAAAACAATTTTATAAATTTGAAGTCTCATTCATCAGGAAGTGTAATATCTGTTTGGCTTGCTTAAATATAAGTATACGTGGTTTCGCTACATACCTTTTAGAAAACATTAACCTATTTAAAGAAAGAATCGTTTCTCAAAATTTGTTTTGTCTTTTGTGTATGTGTCTAATTCATGTTTTATTTTATTTTATTTTTGCCTGGAGCAGAAATAAAGAAGATTGAATTCTGGAATGACAGGTGAAAACTAGCAAGTCTGAACTAAGATCATGGTTACTCAAATAACATTAAATTATTTCTTATTGCATATGTAATTACTCATCTGTAGTGTGTATTTGCTTTTGAACACTGTGTATGAAACGTGGGGAATCAATGGAAGAAGTTAGCTAAAGGCCCTCCAAAAGATTCTGTTTTTCTGAGGGCAGGTAGATGCTGGCTTCAAAGGTGTGTATACAATATTGCTTGATAAGCATTCCAGGATTCAGAAGGATATTAGTTCATTAATTATTCATTACTGAAAAGAGATACCCAGTCTTCTTTTACTTATCCAAGCTTTTTGTGATATAATTTCTTAGCTTATTACTAATACAGATGATATACATCAGTAGATAAATTCTTCCTAGCCTGTCCTAACCAACAACAGATTTTGAGGTTCAGTGACAGAGATAAATGGAGAGGTAGAAAAGTAGTATCCAGAGTTACTGTGAATTGAGAAAGCAGTTAGTTTTCTTGGCCAGTTTGGATTTGCTATTTTGTACCACTTAGTGCAAAAGGTTTGCTGTGGGCATCTAAACAAACATCTGGAAAAATCATTAGAGAAAGATAGTTCAGGTATTCTAAATGAACAGAAGCAACTGACTGAGTAGAAAAACAGATTCTCATGGAAAATGCACACAAACAAATAATAATTAACTATCCAAAAACTACTTTTCAATTTCTGTTGGTTGGCAATTAGTTTTAACTTTAATATAGCTACACATATCAATTCCAGGTAGCACTTTTATTTTTAGCAAAAAGTAGTAAATGTACAAATATGTGTGTATTCACTTATAGCATTATTGACTTATAAATCAGTGGGCTTTGAAGTTAGTGAGTTACTTTTATTACTAGCACTCTTAGTAACAAAATGATCGCCAAGGTTCTGCAAGATTCAGTATAAATTCTCTAAAGAATAGGAAACATTAATTTCACTACTGAATCAAAATTCATTTTTTTGTTTTCTGGCTGAGTAGGACAAATCATATAAAAAAATTTACCACATCCCAGAAATTCTATAATATTAGAGGAATTAACATTACTTCAAAGTCACTTCTAGAGGTTTAGTGAATGCAAATATTATCTTCTCCATCAAAATATATCACTTAAAACTGTTAATAGTTAACCACACTTGGGACCTTAGAAAGTAACTTCTGCAATTTCACACTGAAGTAGAAATACTTAAATCATAAAGATAAAAATTACTTAAATGTTTTCTACATTCTAATAATTTCTAGCACTTTCAGCTTTAGATATAATCAATTAGTCATTTTAACACCTTTTTGGATGAAAACAACATGAATACATACAGAAGTAAGAAGATAATTTATATTTTTATGAAATTGCAGTGAATTTTACCATTCTATTTACACTTAAAAGATCTTAATAGTCATTCTCCAAGTCTCTAAAGAAAGCGTATAACTTGACAATTAAGTTGTTTTTTCTGAATCATCAACCAATAAAAATTTTAGAATGTGCTACAAATGCTGTTTTAAATTATGAGGATAATTTATTGAATTAATCCCAGGGCTTTCTAAATCTGTCCTTCATATGATACTATAAAGTAACAATTTTACTGATATGTAGTGCATACTCTTACAAACAAATGTCAAAATGAAAGAAACATTCCAAGTTCTGTTCTTATTGATTTAATATTTAATATAATTCATACTCCGATGAAATTTTATTAAATAAATTTTAATGATGGATAGATCATTGTATGTAGCTTTATTTTTATATGTTAATTCAAAATTTAGATGACTACAAATACACTTTCATTTTATGATTATTTTTTAAAGTTTAATTATATTTTTACTTGAAATTTTATTTCATTGAATTATCTTCATTCCAATTTTCACCTTATACCTTCATTAAAAAGAAAACTATTTATATTATATTTTATATATAGTATGCTTATAAATAAAACTATGTATTAATTCATAAGCTTCCTCCATACTGCTTCCAAATACCATCACCAAGAGCACTCTGTCAAGAGATTATTTCAGCATAGAGAATTTAAATTATTTTTTTCTAAAATTTTCCAGTTCATCTGTCTTAAAGACAAAGGTAGAAAATAACTATATGTGTCCTGCATTTGATATTCACCTTTCAGTATAGTTTTTTAACCGATGAAGTCACTGTCATTGAAGAATATTAACTGATTGTGTAAAGATCCGACAAATAATTAGTATCCACACTAAAAATCTTTATATAGTTGTCAATTTTTTCATATAGATGTGCCATTGGTAAAAATGGAGGGTGTAGTAAGTATTTTGAGATTACTAGGATTTATGCATAAATTTTAATATGTTATCTTATTAAATGTGTATTGTGCTCCAGAGACTTTTGGGAACAGGGGTTGGTTATACCCTTTAGCTTTTTGTTTGTTTGTTTTTCTTTTCTCTTACTTAATTTGTAACTTATCTGTATATAGTTAAAAAAATAGCTGTTGAAAATGGAAAGAAATATTTATCATACATATCCTATCATTTGGTTGATATAGATCCGAAGATAAATACCTTTGTTGGAATCTAAAAAAAAAAGTAGTACAAAAGAACTTATCCAAAACACACATCCAAAGATAAAAAATATTTGATTTGGAATTAGTCACTTTCAGATCTCCTATGCTATGTCATTGCCATCTTATTGCTCAGAACTGCCTCATTTGTGGACAGCCCAGGAAAAATTTATTGCTGTTCATTATACTTTTCTGTGAATTAATTTTTATCTGTATGAGCGCTCAAGTCATTAAACTTAAAGGAAAATGTTGGAATTTTTTAATCATAAGTTTTGTACACCGGTGTATAAAACTTAGATCCTTTCATGCACTTAGAGATTAGTGTAGATATCAAAGACAAACCTTTATGGTGCTGCTAAGACTGTCTAAAGAGACAGACCTTTCATTAAATAAAATTTAAAATTGGAATTTATAATATTTAATAAGATTAGCCTATTGGATAACTGAACGTAGGTGGAATATTTGGAATGAATAGTTATTAACTCAAAGAGATTTCTTAACAAATGTGTAAGATATAAATATGATTTATGATAAGTAGAGCTGGTTGAGTTTTGTGGATCCAGTAAAACTCTTACATTCCAAAGTCAAAGGACAGAGTCTTGGAAAGTTAAGTCATTTTCATTTCTTCTTCCCCCCATTTAAAAAGGTTAGTATACAACAAAAGAATAAAATGAAAAATATATAATCACACCCAGGTATTATGTAAGAACTGTGATGTGCAACTAAATTTCAACATTTCTTTTTTTTTGTTTTTTAAAGATTTATTTATTTATGCATACAAGCACTGGGGTACAGGTCAGAGGTGTGCGGGGTAAGAGGATTCACCACAGAAAGAACAGGGAGCAGAACAGGCAGATCAACAGAAGCACACTGCTGAGGGGAGCAGCGGGCACAGCAGGAGAGGTCTGCTGCACCATGTGGGTCTCCTCCCTGGCCAGCAGCAGGGATCAAACTCGTGCTGCAGTGGCTGCGGTTTGCTTCATAGTGTATTGCTTAACCCACTGTGCCACCAGGGAGGCCCTGAAGGTTTCTTTTGAATACAAAGGATTTTTAGTTTGGTGAAGTCCTACTTATTTATTTTTGTTTTGGTTTACCTTGATACTGGAGCTAACTCTCCAATTTGCAGTAGGTGCCCTGTACTCTCTCTCTGTATATTAAGAACTACCAATCCTACACAGCCTACCCAGCTTTTACAAAAAGAGAAAATGCGTTATTTTCTCACTCACCCACAACATAATGGATTAGAGAAGATAGGAAAACCTTCTCCTTTAAAAACATGATTAAGAATTATATTTTCTCAAAGGAAGACTCAAAAGTTCCCTGATGAGTCATAGGATTTTCCCACAGACAATGCAAGGGGAGGAAGTCAGGGGAGGAAAAAGGGGAGTGTATGCGTAATAGATCCCACAGCCAACTGTATTTCTGGGGGTTGACTATCGAAGGCACAATTGGGCACAACAAGGCACTGTGAATTTCCCTGGGAGTGGGTTCAACCTGGGACATGATGGTGAGTCTTGGAAGCAGGTAAACCTGGGACACTGGAAACTCAAAGGCACAGGTCCAACCTGGAAATTGGGAACTTTGTGACCTGAGCAGGCAAATAAAGCTTCCCCTCTCTGAGGAGAGATCAGAGAGATATCAAACTGAGTCAGTTGGTGTGCCATCATGGATCCAATAGCAGAGAGTCAGATAACTTGCTAATTCCTTGGGAAATAGCAAGAAGTGCCCATAGCCTACAACATCCTTCTTTCAGAAACAGTTCTGCCACAGCTGCATAATGGTGAATATACTCTGCTGCAGACCAGCTCCAGTGAACAGTCTGAAGGAGAGGAATCTGAAAGAACCATGAAATAAAGAAATGACAGACACAAAATAGAATTTAAGAAAAGCAGGACCCATGGGACACACAGTTTTTCAGTCTGAGCTCTAGCATCCCAGTGCCTGGAGCAACTCATATTTATTGAGAAAAACTGCACCTCTAGGTTATTTATGAGACAATGGCTTATTCTTTTATTTCTTAGTATTTAGCATTATTCTGGCACACATTCACTGCCAATGTTCTGCATTACCAGGTATATTCTACTCCCTTTCCTTTTTTTTGTAAGAATTTTTTTAAAGATTTATTTATTTATGCATACAAGAGGGTACCAGCCAGAGGCACAGGAGGTGAGAGTTCTACTTCCTTTCTAATCTTGCCTGCTTCTCAGGCTTAGATTTGCTGACATGAGAAAGGACATCATGGTCTGGTCACAGGCCAGTCTTCCAGCCCATGTTGACCAGTCTTCCAGTCATGACCCCGATATTCTCCTTGTCTCAGCACTTTATGCGTTAGGGGTCACCAATAATACCCCATTTAGGTGTCACTTTCCTGCCAAACCAACTGAGTCCTACGGTATGAGCACTGGGAACACAGGGTTCTGCAACTTCATAAATCACACACAGGGGCAGTAAGGAGCAGTAAGGAGGTAAGGTGGGAAGGGAGGACAAATAAAACACTGTACTGAACTTGTAGTGAACTGAAAGGAGAGGACAAAGAGGGGAACATATATATAGTCTTCAAACTAAGGTTCAGAATTTAAGTACAGGCCTCCCTTCCTGATCCCACCTCATGCCAGTGAAGTAAAACAAGCCAAACAAAATGAAACCCCCACTACCACTCCCTCCACCCATACACACATATAAAAGTAGGCAAAAACAAGCCTAGGAAGCAAAGAACACTTGAATACACGATGGAAAAGCAAAAAAAGAGAGCAGTAGATTGGATATATATGTATAAAGTACCTAGTAAAGTTTTCAAAACAAAAATATTAAAAAGGCTAAATGATCAACTCTTATGAAGACAAGCCAGGAAAAAAAAGAGCAACTGAATTAAATCAACACTAATGCAGAAAATTCTTTTTACATGATGAAATTGTCAGAAGAAAGATTTCAGAAATAAGAGATTCAATGGACAAATCACCCAATTAGAAAGAAAGAAGACATAGTGTACATAAGAAATGTGTTCAATTAGAAGAGAAAACATAAGGATACTGTGTATTCCAGAAGATGGCAAAAGATAAAGAGAAAAGAGCAAAAAACCTATTCAAAGAGCTAATTGCTGAGAATTTTCCAAACTTAAGGAATGAATTAAATATGGATGTCCAAGAAACACCGAGAAAACTCAAATTTTATAAGGGAAAAGTGACATACACGAAGACAATTCATTGTTAAGTTACCTAAAATCAAAGATAAAGAAAACAATTTACAGTAAGCAAGGAAAAACATAAAAGAATTTGTAAAACCATCTAAATTAGGCTTTCCTCAGTTTTCTCCCCAGATACTTTACACACAAGAAGAGGGAAGAGGGAAATAAAATGTTGACAATTCTAAAAGACAGGACTAGCCAGTCAATAATAATCTATCATGCAAAATATCATTGAAATATGAAGGTAAAATAAAGCCTTTCCCAGGCAAATAAACCTAATGGAGTTTATCACTACCAGAACTATCCTACAAGAAAAGCTGAAATGAGTTATTTTACAAGTAAGGAAAAAAGTGAAACACAAAACCCTCTTGAAATCACAATAGGAATAAAAAAATACAGAAGCATGAGCAAGTATATTATGAGTCGACAACAAAACGCTAAAAGGGGGAATGAAATGGATGAAAATGTCAGAGAATAGACATGAGCTCATAAAGAACCGAAGACATAGTCATTTAAAGAATGACCCTATGGTAATCATTAACTAAAAATCTAAAAAATAAGCTATCTATCGGAGGGGGAAGAAAAAGGTGGAGTAGAAAAGAGGAAGTGGACATTGTGAAGAACTATGACTACCTTGGTGGTGTGCCCTCTGGTAACTACAAATGAAGAAATGGGATCCTATATTTCTGAATAATATATAGCATTGTAAAACAATGCTACCCTAGTACAAACCAAAACCAAACCAAGAGGTGGGGGTGGGGGAGAAGAATTAAACTTATCTTTTCCCATTTTGTTACCAACTTACTGCATTATTTTCTCCACTTAAATTACCTTTGCAGATATTTGTTTCACCACATTCATCTATATATTTATTATTAGACTACATCACACTGTCTTAACTATTGTAGTTTTCACTGAAATCAAATAGTTTTAATTGTTCAAGTATTTTTCACTTTTTGAATTGTTTTGCATAAAATAGATTCTTTGTGTTCACATATAATTTTAGTTTCAGCTTAAAATTTTGACAAGGTACCTGCTAGACTTTTTAATAGAATTGCAATAAATACATAGAAAAATTTGGAGGTGATCAATATCCTAAGAGTAACTTCTATAATTCGTAAACATGCTGCGTCTTTCTATTAACTGACTTATTTAAACTTTATTTCAGCCATATTTTGTAGTGACTTTCATGTATTTTGTGAAATATAGACGCAAATACTTCATAATTTGGATGTTATTATAAATTATATTTTCTAAGTTTGATTTTCTAATTACCTGCTACCAGTAAAAAAATACAACTTCGTTTCAAAAATTGATATTCTATTCTGTGAAATTGCTGAACTCAATAATTCTAGTGAATTTTTAAATAGATATAGTAGGATTTTCAACAGATCAATCATATGGCTTATAAATATAAACAATTGGGCCTCCCCTGGTGGCGCAGTGGGTTAAGCAACGCACTATGAAGCAAACCGCAGCCACTTGCAGCATGAGTTTGATCCCTGCTGCCGGCCAGGGAGGGGACCCACATGGTGTGGCAGACCTCTCCTGCTGTGCCCGCTGCTCCCCTCAGCAGTGTATTTCTGTTATCTGCCTGTTCTGCTCCCTGCTCTCTGTGGTGAATCCTCTTACCCCCCACACCTCTGGTCTGTGCCCCAGTGCTTGTATGCATAAATAAATAAATCTTTTAAAAAAATAAATAAATAAAAACAATTATCCTTTCTTTCTTACCTAAATTAAGACCATTTTACTTGATTATTGCTGATGAATAAAAGTGGTAAGAATAGATATTACTCCCTTTTCCTAATCTTCAAAAGTATTTATCATTTCACTGATAATTATGATATTAGATAGCTTGATCAGAATGAAGACACTTACCTTCTATTTCTAATTTGGTGATATTTGAATTTTCTTTTTATGAATTGGTGTTGAATTGTTTTCACATTATTTCTCTGCATCTATTAAGACACATTAATCCATACAAATTATTTCTGTGCCTCTTAAGATAATTTTATGAGAATTTAAAATCATTATTTTATGGTATTTATATATTAATTTGCATTACTTTCAGATGCCATATGAATCTTTATTTACTCAGATGTGTCCCTTTGCTCTGATTTATTATATTGATTATACTTTGATAAACTCAGATGAAATTTTGATAATGATTTTTGATCAGTTTTCAGAAAAGATAATGGCATAGAGTTGTATTTAGGTGGAAGGCACTTATCTGGTGGTGATAAGTAAGGTAATTCTGGCCTGATAAAACCTGTATCTGTACTTGAACAATGTAATTATGATGTGCCTTGGCATAGTTTTCTTAAAATTGGAGAATGTTGAGCATCTTGGATCTGTGGGTTTATAGTTTCCATTGAAATTTGAAAAATTTCAGCTACTCTTTCAAAGTTATTGAAAACATTATTTCATATTCCCACTTCTTTTTGAGGCCTTACACACAAGTTCTGTTTAGTACTCTGTTAAATACACCAGCAGATTCTTTGCATATCTCTGGAGTTCTTTCTCTTTGCAGTGCCCCACTTTGCTGTTCTCTTTCTGAAAACTCAAGACACTTTAATTTCCCTAGATTCTCTGCTTCATTTCCACAAAGCTCAAAGTCCTTTCTTTGTCATGGTAACTCTATAAGGGGAATTCTTGTATTGGGTACATCAAAAGCCCTATCTCACACTTATCACTCTCTTCCACAGTCTAACCTACCTAGCAAACTGTTGTTTTGTGTATTTTGTCAATGTATGGCTGTCAGCATGTACAGTGGACATCTGGATAATGACATCTGTATGTAATACGTGATGTTTGTTTACTCTTTGCCCGTGTGTTTTTCTACCATTTCTTTTTCCTGCTTGCCACTATTTTTGGAGAAATTATTTCATATATTATTTTATCATCAACTTTGGGTTACAAACTATTTTGTTTCTCCTTTATATCTTTTTGCTATTGGTATTTAATGATTGGTTTAGCAATGTACCATTTGCCACCTCTAGTTATTTGTGTCATTGACTTCATAGAATTTACTTCTGTATGTAGCTAAACCACAGTGTACTATTTGCCACCTCTAGTTATTTGTGTCATTGACTTCATAGAACTTACTTCTGTTTGTAGCTAAACCACACAGTTTATTTTTAAAACTGTGTACTGACAGTTTATATTCAACAAATAACTTTAGTGTTTAGCCACATTTTTTTTTAAAGATTTATCTATCCATGCACACAAGAGATGGGGTACAGGCCTGAGGCACAGGAGGCGAGCTGATTCACCAGAGATAAAATGGGGAACAGAACAGGCAGATACACTGAAATACACTGCTGAGGGGAGCAGCGGGCAGGGAGGAGAAGTCTGCCCAGTCATGTGGGTTCCTTCCTTGGCCAGGGATTGAACTCGCGCTACTGTGCCACGGATGCTTCACAGTGCAGTGCTCAACCCTCTGTGCCACCAAGGAAACCCTGTTTAGCCACATATTTAGTCACAAATCTATAGATTCAGATTTTCATCTGCTTTTATTTTCCTTTGGATCAATGAATTTCCTTTAATATTTTCAAATTCATGTCAGCTAACCAAAAATATTCTTAGCTTTTTCACTGTTTGAAAATATCTCCATTTTTTTAAAAATTGAGATAACATTGGTTCATGACAGCATATGTAACTTAAGGAAACAGATTCACACTTCCTAAGAAGTACGTCACCACATCATTAAAGCACCCATAATTCTTTACTCTAGACCACTGGGCTCCTTCCCAACTTTGTAACCACTCCCATTCTTCCTTACACTCTAATGGCCTCAATTTTAAAACGATCTATCACTACAGATAGAATCTAAAATTATATTTGTGTTTCCTCAGTTTTACAGAGGATTTCCCATTGTGTTCTGCATGCACAGTTAATGATGCAAAGTCAGAGGAAAATTCTTATTTTTTTCTTTGTGATTCATATTTTCTCAAGTTATTGAAGACATTATATTTATCACAAATTTTCAGCAAGTTATAAAAGATATTTTCTCTTGGCTCTTTGAGGTAATATTTGTATGTATATTCTTGTGATTTTGAATCTGTGACTTTAGTGTTTCCCAAGATTCTGAGAGATCTGACCATTATTTCTTCAATTATTTTCTAATCCCCTTTACCTTCTTCCTGAAGCTTCTGATACATGTCTATTGGCCCACTTAATATATGTTTACAGATCAGTGAGGTTTTATATTTATTCTGTCAGTATTTTGATATTCTGTACTATGTCTGTAAATTCGCTGATATTGTGAATTTTTTCTAATGAATATTAATGCTCATATATATTTTAATCTCTGGAAATTCCAATTGGCTATTTTTATGTGTTCCATTTGTATTCTTGTTAAGTTAATCTCTTCCTCAAAATTGCTGAGTTGAGTATATTTACAATAGATTTAAACTTTATTTGTATCATCTGCATTATATTTATATTTAGTGTTTTTCTCTTAGTATGAAGTCCTATTTTCCTTTTTATCTCTTTTTTAAAACTGTTTATTGACAATTTGGTCATTTTGTTTTCCCCATATTAATATGTACTGATTTTGTTATCTTTTTTTTTTTTTTCTTTAAAAGATGTATAAGGCCTCTGGTGGCACAGAATTTAAGTCTCAATGCTATCAAGCTATCACTAGCCACTGCAGCACATTCTATTTGCAGCCAGGAAGGGTACCCACATGGCACAGCAGACTTCTCCTGCTTCGCTCACTGCTCCCCTTCGCAGTGTATTTCAGTCAATCTGCCTGTTCTGCTCCCCAGTCTGTCTCTGGTGAATACTCTTATACACTGCCCCTTGTACCTCTGGCCTATACCCCAGATCCTATATGCATAAATAAGTAAAATAAATCTTTTTTTTAAAAAAGACATTAAAGAAAGTAATACAGTTGGAAACTTTCTCAGTTCTGAGGAAGTGTTCTTAACATTAAATTATTCTTATAAGATAGTTTTGTGGTTGTGATATGGGTGTGGTTACAAATGTGAGTGTGCTTTAAAATATCAGTTGATGAAGGTGATTAGCTTGTAAATTAATTTATTTATAAATGTTTAAGATGGGCAAAGCAAGTTAAAACTCAGTAAAAAATGATAATTTCCTTCAAAAATGGCTGTGATTGTGACTAGTTTGACAGTTGAGGTCAAGCTGACCTACCTCGTTTCTAAAGTGAATAAAAGATAAATTTCTCAGGAATTTAAATAACAAAATACAAAATAACTCTGCATTACAGAACACCAAAGTCACATTATATATGAGTCCAATATCACATTATAAATACATGGTTTCCATTTCCTAATTCTGGAGAGATTTCCTTGAAACTCACTCAACTATGGTTGGTCATAGACAAAATACCAAAGCAACTTTTCCACATAATATCAATTAGAAACTGTGATGTTAGAAATACATGTTGAAGACAAAATTGTTATCTTGAATGTTTTCATAACAGTGTTACAGATGTGGAATCAAACACCACTTTTTGAGACAGGGCACTTTATAAGATACCCCAAACAGAAAAATAGTGAGGACATCTTAATGCTGAAGAGCTAGTACCCCAAAAGAGGAACTAACAAATGAACATTATGGAGATGTCCACCTCAAAAATAAAATAATAATAGAGAAAAGTAATCGTTGGTAGTATACTCAAGTCTGTGGTGTTACTTTAGTAAGGATTTTAAGGAAAAAATAAATTTGTGCATTTTTAAATAGTGATTTATATACTCAATTAATTGATATTAAGAAAAATTTTTTGAAAACTATACTTTGACGACAAAGCACCCTATTAAAAAGAGTGGGTATAGAGACTTTAAAAACTGGTTGTAGGTTAGTCCTAAATAAATTAATCTATATGCCCATTAAAATGCTGGTATTAACTTTGCATTGGACATGCTATCTATAATTTCATAGGAAAACAGACCTTAATAAGTGTAATCAACATGTAACAGAAAAATTTAGACAAAACTTGAAAGCAGATCAAGAAGACACAGCTAATTTCCAGTTTATCATTATTGTAATAAGTGCTGCAATAGACTTATCTTCATGCAGGGAAAAAAATATGTAAAATTTAAAAACATAGGAACTGATGCTAATTCATTCAGTAACAGTTTACCATCAGGTATTTTAAGGTACTTTAATGTTGTACTTGAAATTTTGTAAGTCAATCAAAATTAAGAGAAAGAAATCCTAGAATACAATTTAAAATCTGACTCTGAAAGTATTTTTTATAGAAATAATTTATTTTTTTAAATTTTATTTATTTAAATATTTATTTATTTATGCATACAAGAGTTGGGGTATAGGCCAGAAACCAGGGAGATGAGAGGATTCACCAGAGACAGAGTGGGGAGCAGAACAGGTTGACTGACTGAAACACACTGCTGAGAGGAGTATCGGGCACAGCAGGAGAGGTCTGCCTGTGCCATGTGGGTACCCTCCTTGGCTGGCAGCAGGGATCTAACTCATGCTGCAGTGGCTGCGATTTGCTTCATAGTGTGTTGCTTAACCCACTGAACCACCAGGGAGGCACTGAATCTGAAACTATTTTATATATACAAGCTGACAATCTTAAAAATCACAAATTTCTTGTGAGGAGATTAACAAAAATAGATAACATATTAACTTAAATTTTTATTCTTAGGAAAACTTTGAAGACAATAAATTGATAAAATAATAATATACTCATATTCAAATTCAATATAAATTCTTTTCAATTTTATCTCAAATTCATATTTGTTATAGTTTAAAATTGAGTAATGTTTTCAGTACAGCAAATTATCTAGTTCCTATGTCTGTATTTCTTATTATGCAAATTGATTTTTAAAATTATAAAATTAATGAAGAATCCTTATAGAAAATTTGGAAATAAATAAATAGATAAATTAATGGAATTCAGGGCAGGCCACCCCCAAATAAAACACTTGGCATACTGATTATTTTAAATTAAAGTTACTTAAGAAAGTAACTTTAAAAAGATTATTTTAAATTAAAGTTACTTGAGCTGGTGCATGAACACACTTTAACAAAGGAAGCTTTGACTCACTTGAAATTTCTTAAAGGAAAGTTACCCACTCTATACAAGGAACTAATGACACAACCTTATCAGCAGAAACAGGGAATTTAGGGTCCAGAAGGCCCTAAATTTTTTAAACTACTGAATTTATACAATATCCTAAACTTATACAAACTGCAGCTAATTTATTAATTTGTTATTCCAAGACCAAATTTCTTTGTCTTGCCAATTCTTCAGCAATTCATAGTTTCCTTGTTTAAAAAAAAAAAAAAAAAAGGTAAAAAGGTGCAAAAGCTGCCTGCTTTGGGTTATATATCTTCATGTCTTCATGGCTCTCAGTTTTATGAAATTAAATTTGTTTTTCTCATGTTCTTTTTCATGGGGCCTGCCTCAACCAAGAACCTACAATGATGAAGAAGGGAAACATTAGTTATTATCAAACCAGATAGGAATAATTACGCTTATATGGCATGCTTTTTTTTATCTGGTAATTTTGGATCTTAACATATAACAACCCTCCATAAAAATATATAGATATTTTACATCAGATAGGATATATTTTATTTTAGATATTATTAATTCTTTCTTCTCTTCCTCCTTTCCTTCATATTACCCCATAAAGTTATATGAAACAGACTCACCTTTGAATTTTATATATGTCAAGGATTTCTAATTTTTATATATGTCATAGCTGCCATAGATCTCACTAGTTCCCAGTATAGAATCTTTATTCTTTCTAAACAAGTTCTCTTATCTACTCTTTCTCCAACATGTAAGTTTCATATCTTATTTCAAACAACACTTGCAATGCCTTCACCCATCAAATTTGTGTGCTACAAAGGCCATTACAAAAATGGATATGAGTCTGTGAGATAAGGGAAAAATATTTACTTCCATGTTTCATGGCTAGTAATGTTAAACACTCAGCATTCTTACCATAATGTAAAAGAGATAGTAGTAGGAGTTAAAAGAAAAAAGCATAAAACTTCACACATTATAAATAAAAACTTTCAGTTTTTTCTTATTGAGGGAATATTGGGGAGTTTGAGGAAAACTCTTTGCCCTGAATTCGTGAAATGTGAAAGTTTCCCAAGTCTGATGCATGCCAGCAATTTGAAATTATTTTCCCATTTTTTTTCTTGACCTTCTAAAGTGTCTTCAATATATTTACATATAATTTTTAATATTATTAAATTTTGTTCATAAGCATCTTTCTGAAACATTTTATATGTTATCTACTTACTATATCTCCTCTTTGCCCTATAATTTCTAGCTACATATTCCTCTTCAAACCATTTTTCCTCTCAATATTCATTTATTTTGCTTGGATTCTTCCTTGTCTATAAGCAGAAACTTGGTGTGGAAAAAGGATTTCCCTCTATTGTTTATCTGATATACAATGTCTGAAAACATTGTTTAGTGGTTTGTTTGTTTTTTTGTCTATTTTATTCTTGCTTACACTGGGGAAATTAGCCACAGTATATCATAAAAAAATTGTTCTAAATAATATTTGTGACATTGCAGGGCTTGAGAGTTACCAAAAGATGGGGCAAATAATCGCACTTGTATATATGGATTTTAGGTGTGCCCCAGAAATTATCACTCTTGGTTTTATTTTCACTCACATGCAAAAATCTTAGTATGGCATATTGAACAGATCAGATATTCAATAATAAAAAAAATGGTCACAAGGATAATTCATTGGGAATAAATCAAGCAAAGTAACTTAATTTTACACTAAGATTACTAGATTTATATAAAAATTGATATTTGATATTCATATCAAAATTGTTAAATAGTATCATAATTTCTTGAGAGCATCAGCACAAGATATATTCAGCATTTGTGATTTAATTTGAACTAAAAACCACTCACAGTATAAGTTTTTGGTTTTTAAATGTTTACTTTTTAAAACATTAAAACTTTGCTATATTGTACAGGCAAGATGAGTGGTCATAGTTGATTTTCTGTTTTATGTACAGGGACAATTTCCTTTTTATCATAGCTCTCCTTTCACTGGAGTCTTTCTTCTTTGGAACAAATTAAAAATGCTACCAAAAATGTGACTATATCTATGTACAGAAAATATTACTATTCATATGAAAAATATTCATATTCAAAGTGATTCAGTGGCAACAAGATACAAAAGGAACACATTTTAAATGGAAGAATTACTCATACTGTCCATTTTCTAAACAGTTTCTCAGTTAAATAATGGTTGGACATTTTAGGATTATCTATATTATCAAAAATTTTTGAGTTTCCCAAAATGTATGTTGGAAAAAAATGACACTTGGAAGCATGTATTTGCCAACATAGTTCAGGTTGGAAGAACAGTGATATATATATATATATATATATATATGTATAGTAGGAATTATTTATGAAAATACTAAGTCTTAGGAGATTGTAAGTAAGCAAAATAAACACATTTCCTAGCATAGTTTTATATTATATATTTATATTTATGTAATCTTTATAATTTGTGCATACATATACATATATTAACTGCCTTACTAAAATTAGGCAATAAACTTTTATAGATTAAATAACAACTTCAAAATTAATATGTGCATTGTGAGGTTAAACTAAGGATAAGTAACACAAGGTATATTATTTAAAAACTATTCAGATACTTTTTCACAGATATATTACTAATATATATTAATACAGATACATTATTTATGGACATTATTGAATTATCAAATAAATCTTAAATTAAATGGTATTAACTACTTTTTTCAACTAAAGAAATGACATATTATTTGGTTGGATGCCTTACTCATGATAAAAGTAATATTTGAATATAAGAGTCCTGGCTATAATTGGAATGACTGCAACTCTTTGTCACCATATGTCACAGATGTGACTCAGAATGAGTTTTAATTTTTTTTAAGTTTTTGACCACCCCTATATTTTTCAGATTGCTTCACAACACATCATTTGTGAGGGTATTGAGGTCAGGGTATTTCCAATGCATATTTCATTGGAAGAAAGGAAGCTGTAACACAAATACTGTTAGTTAGACGTTTTATGCCACTTTTATATTTTTGTATGGTTCTGTTCACCAGATTTTTATCAGAGTCCTTGATCTATTTTGAACCCATGCTTTTAAATGTGGCCTACTCAATCATATAACACTTGGTTCATGCTCAGGTTATTTTATGGTATCAATTTCTGTCCTTTCTTATTAAAGTCATTTCAATTGTTTTTTCATCTGCTAAAGAAGTCTTCAGTATTAGTTTGAAAATTAATAAATTTCAGAAGTTGTCATTATGTTCTTAATTTTTCATCTCATCTCTCACCTTAAAATTATCATGCCAATTTTAACTCTAAATAACTACAAGTTTGGATTCTGAGGACGTATACTGCTGAGGATCATTATTTCAAATTTATGCAACATATTTCTATCTTAAAATCACTGAATTCATTTAAAAAATATTTCTCACATAAAAAGTGATTTAAGCTTTAAAAGACATTGTTTTTAGATATTTATAGGACTTAGAGCAAACATATTTAGTTATCATTTTTAATATGACCGCTATTAATGAAATTTATGGTGATGAATATTGAGCTTTCATTTTTACATTTCAATATAATTTAGTGGATAAATTTCTTTTAAAGTGGCACATAGAATCCTTTTTCTGGAACATTATAATACTTCCTATGTTTACAAAGATGGCAACTGGTAAATTTAAAAAAATATATTTTTTATTTTGCTGCAATGATGATCCATGATTGCTGTGTTATAGCATAATTCCACATTATTCCATCTAATTGTAACAGTTAAAACATCTTTGGGTTTGGACTGGATTTCATGATATTTATATTCCATCCTAAACTATTTTGGTATGGTGCTGTGATTTAATACATAGTTGTTTTTATTGCTAGTAAGTTTTGCTGTGTACAGTATAAGGATAACAACTCATAAATCTATTCCTGTTTCCTCATGGAAAACAAGTTTGTTTTCTTGGTAATGACTCAAACTATTTCATAGGAATAGATAAAGGAGTCATGTCCTATACCTTCATATTTTTGTTTTGTCTTTGCTTAGTGTATTATTAAAAGGTTCTTATCTAAATGCATACTAGTAAAAAAACATTTTTTTTTTTTCAAAACAGTTTGTGACTAAGTTGGAAAATTCGGATTCAAAATTAATTATATCATGTTGACCAATCTATATTGACTTTGTAGAATTTTTTCAAAGATTTATTTTTATTTATGCATATAAGAGCTGGGATACAGGCCAGAGTCACAGGAGGTGAGAGGATTCACCAGAAACAGAGCAGGTTGCAAAACAGGCAAATCAACCAAAATACACTGCTGAGGGGAGCAGCAGGCAAGGCAGAACATATCTGCTATGCCATGTGGGTCCTCTCCCTAGCTGGGATCAAACTTGTGCTGTAGTGGCTTCAGGCGCTTCACAGTGTGATGCTTAACCCCTTGTGCCACCAGGGAGGATCCAGACTTCATAAAGTTTTTTTAATTCTGATGCAGTTTTTAAAGAGCAAGTTAGATGTCTGTAATGTCTTCAAACAATGGTAACAACAATTCCAATGACAAAAATCATATTTTTAAAAACTAAGAAAATTCTAAATATCATGAGCTGTATTGTCTTTTACACACGTATAACTCATTTAATGCTCAGATATCAATTGCTATTCTGTTTATTACCTTGCACTGAGAGTAGAAAACTGAATATTACAGAAGTTATTTTATTTGTCAAAATTCACAGAGATCAAAGAGAGCAAATACTTAATCTTGGAATACTACCCAGTTAAAAAAAGAACATTAAAATTTTCTCTTTGTCATAAAAATAATGAAGTTTAAGGAGATGATGCTAAATTAAATAAATTATATGGAGAAAAGCAAGTAACATATGTTATCACTCATGTGAAATATAAAGCAATAAAGGGAACAAGCAAGTGAAACAAAACCCTTAAGTTCTAACAGATAGTGGTTAGCAGAGTTGAAAGGAATAAGAGGTGGGTAAAACACTTGAAAGTGATCAATTGTTGAAGGTGTATGGAGACACACTTATGGTGGAGATCATAATTTAGCATATACAGATGTCTAATTATAATGCTATACACCTGTAAAGTTGTATAATGCTATACAACTTACATGTGTATCAATGTTACTTCAAAAACAAATAAGCACGGAAACAATCAAAAGAGAGTTAATGCCATTGAGTTATAATTCAATGACAAGGGCTACATATTATAAAATAGATACTTTAAATATTATAGCTGAATAAAATCAATAAAATAAATAACTAAAGATATTTTCCCACTCATTTTAAAACTTGATACATTCATATATTGCCATATAGCTATCTTTGTAACTCTCGCTTAAACTCCATCATGTTACATGGTGGTTATTATTAACTAAATTTTTAATTACATTTTTCCTTAGCTTACAATTGACATTTTAGTTAAGTTTCATTTATGCAAATGATTTAAAAAATAATCAAAAGTAACTTTTTTATATCTAGAGTGTAAAACAAACAGCTACTTTAAAGACTTTTAATGAAAGGTGGATCTGGAAAGATAGCTTCAAAGGAGGTTCCCTGCTTTACTCTCAGGAGGTTAATCTAAAGTAGACCAGAGGGACACTGGACCCAGAGGTTCATTGATTTGGGCAAAACTGGAGGTCTCTTGGATATCTGAGACCAACAATAACCATGACAGAAGAGACACCGAGGAAATTCAGCTATTTCACAATAAAAGATGAGTAGCAACAAGCATTTAGAGAATGTGGCAGGGGTATAACCAGCAGAACAAACTTATGTTCCCTTGATTGGATGGTGGGCCAGAGTGGGGGAGAGAGTTGTTTAGTGTGGAGGAATACATTTAGACATTCTGTGGTTAGTCAAGCAGCAGGGTCCCTAGTGAAGAGGACAGAGTTCAGATCAATTCTGTTTACCCCTACTCCCTCAGGACTCTGACTGATCCTATGAAACTATGTGGAAAAACACTGCCCATAGACTACTGAGATTTTATCTTGAAACACAGAGTGGTTTGGCTCTTGAAACTGCTATAGCAGTAACAGACCAGCCATCATCACACCTTTCTTCACCAGTGGCTGAACGCCTTCAGGCCATTTCCTTACTTAGCAGCTGCAGATCAGTTCTCCCCAATATACATTGTCAAAAAACATACTGAAATGCCAAGCAAGGAAAAACTAAACAAAACAAATCCCCACAGTGCCATCTGCTGGGAAACTGAGATTTCTGCACCATTAGGATGCTCTATATGGAAAAAATAACAATGGCATTGAAAAATTCAATCCATGGTCTTATGAGTCCTCAAGGAAGTATTTCACCTCAGAGAGAAAACATATCTCCAGACTTCAATAAAAAAATACATGGATAACCTTTAATTCCTATCAATTACAGATTATTAAATGGTCATGATAAGGAAATTCTAAGTAATAGAAGAAAACACAGAAAAGCTGGTAGAAAATAGACAAGAAAACTCAGAAAAGCAAATGATATTCCTAAGAAATAAAATCAATGAGTATAAAATTTTTTATTTTTATTTTTTACTGTATTTATGTATGTGTGTATACATATATATATATATTTTTCCACATCATTCTTCCTTTTTGTGCAATGCATGCTTTCTCCTCTCAGGTATAGTCCCCATAAATTTCCCACCATCAATTAATCCATGCACCATCAACATAGTCCCTTTTGTTCTTCCCTCCCCTGTTTCCCTCCCATACCCTTTCAGAGTATCTCTGATTAATAGTTGCCTGTTAAGAAATTAAAGTTTTAAATATTGAAATAATAGCAATGAATCATAAAACTGATCAATAGGAGATAAATACTTGGGAGAAAGCTATGAAAGTAGAATAGACCAGATGGAAGACTGAATCAGTGACATTGAAGGTAGTTATGCACAAAGCATTCAGATGGAAGAAGAAAGAGAAATATGAAGGGAAAATGAAGAAGCACTTTGAATTATCTAACTCCATGAGGAAAGTCAGTATAAGACTAATGGGAAGAGAGAGAGAGAAAGACAGGAAAAGAGAACTTATTCAAAGAAATAACAAGAAGACTCCTGGAGCTTGAAGAATTAACTAATACAAGTTCATGGAGTGGTACCAGGAAAACCTGGCAATCTAACTATAATGAGACATATACAAACAATAAATTTACAAGAGTTGAAAATAAAGAAGAATATTCAAGTTGGGTAGAGGTGAGATGCAGATAACTTATAAATGTAGTCCCATTAGGCTTATATCTGACTTCTTTAAAAAACAGTACAGGCAAGGAGAGAATGGAATTCAGAAGATAATAACAGATTAATGAGGACATTTTTAGGCCAACAAGGTGAAGAACCTGAAAGAGTTGGACAAATTATCAGAAATACGACCATCTGAAACTGAATCAGGAAGAAACAGAAAGCATGAACAGAACAATTGCAAATAAGGAAAATGAAATTATCACCAAGTCTCTGTGAAAACAGAAGTCAAGGGTGAAATACTTTCACTAGTGAGTTACACAAAAAATTTAATACAAATTAATACTTACCCTTCTAAACTCTTGCAAAAAATGAGGAAGATGGAATACTTTCAAACACATTTATTGAGGCTAACATTAACTTATACCACACGCAAAAAAACTATACACCAACTTCCCTGATGAATGTAGATGGAAAAATCCTCAAGAAAATGTTTGCAAACGGATTCAACAATGAATTAAAAGCAATATATGCCATAACCAAGTGGGACTTATTTAGTGATGAAAGAATGGTTCAACATATATAAATCAATCTTAGTAATCATATCAACAAAAGGGAAGGCACACATCATGATCATATCAATAGAGGCACAGAAAGCATTTGCTAAGATTCAGCAGCCATTTTTAATAAAAATGTTCAAAATTGGAGATAGATGGAAGATACCTCAACATAATGAAGATTATATATGAAAAAAATCACAGATATTGTCATTCTCAATGGTGAAAATCTGAAAGCTTTTCCACTAAGATCTGGTATAAGACAAGGATGTCCAGTTTCACCATTAGTATTCACCAGAGTACTGGAATTCTTAGCTATAATAATTGGGCAAGAGAAAACATAAAATAAGTCCTTATTCAAAGAAGTAAACCTACTGTTATTTGCAGATGACATGATAATATACACAAAAAACCCTAAAAAATCCATAAGATATTAATTGAACCAATGAAACAGTTCAGCAAAGTGGCAGGTTAGAAAACCAATATACAAAATTCAGTTGCATTCTTATATGCAATCAAACTAGAAGAGGAAGAAATTTAGAAATTTAGAAAACCATCCCATTTACAATCAGTCAAATATAATCAAATACTTAGGTGTATACTTAACAAAGTGATGTGAAAGACCTATGCGATGTGAACTATGAGACATTTTAAAAAGAAATAGAGGAAAACACAAAGAAATGGAGAGATTGCTACTTCATAGACTAGAAAAATATAACATTGTTAAATTTGGCACTATACCAAAAGCAGTACAGATTTAATGCAATAACATAAAATTTTCTTGAATCCTTTCAAACATTATAAATCAAGATATAGTAAATATTAACCTTAAAAACTGGTGTTTTTCTTTCTTAGTGGAGCAAACTTTAGTGGTAAGAAATTACCTACTGCTAGCTATGTGTTACTATTTTTCTACCCTCTATATTCATTCTTTTACATATTAAAATCTTGTTCCAACTATTTGAATCAAGTTAATAATATGTATTGTATTATGGAAACATTAACTTTGACATCATAAACTACAGATATAAACTACTTAGAAACAATTATTTCTTAGTGGAGCAAACATTGTATATTTCTAATATTCATAATTATATACAAAATTTCTAACTTTTTCCATAATGAAACACCAATTAATATTTTGTTTCTTTTGCAGCAATTGCAACAAACTTGGTTAATTTAAACAGAGAAGAAATTTGTTGTATGGATATAGTATTGTTCACATAATAAAAGACAGTATAGCTGAATACTTAAGATTAAGATAGTGACTATAGGAAGTTTGAAAGCTAGCTCTAGTGGGCAAATTCTTTCGTATATTCAGAGGCTTAAATCATTGTCAAAATTTTCAGTTGTTAAAAATACTGTGTCTGATTCTTGTATTTGGATCATTTGCCCATTACTTGACCATGAAAAACAGTGTTGCATCTTGTTTGTCATTCCCCGCAAGGATGTGTGTGCAGGTTCCTCAAAGGGAATTCAAGCTGTTGTAGTCTGAATATTGGGTGGAGAAATCAGCATATATCTACTAGAATAGACTAGAATCACTTAGCATTATAAATTATTACTGATTATCCAACTAAATAATTTCCAATTCAAAAGAATATGTTTTAGTTTAGTTTTAAATATTCTTTTTTTTTTCCTGTAAGAAGATATTTTTGGTCCTTAATTCCAATTGCAGTCATTCTCAGCCTTTTAGATTTAGCTAGATATAATCCAAAATTTATTACTCACCTTTTTTTTTTTTTCTTGCTTCCCTTCCTCTATAACAAGATCTTTTCCCTGAATCATTTAACTACAGTATTTTTTCAAATGTTTTCCTAAGACTGGTTTGTGGGTGACACGGTCTAAATATTTTAAATCTGAGAATAGAACAGTAGTTTGAGAATAGGATGGGTTGCACTACTATTTTCTTAGGTACTATTTTGTATCTAGTATTGCATTGTCTTAGGGCCTCCAGTGTTGAAGATGGGGAATCAAATTCCAACTGGTTTCTTTTATATATTTCTTTTTTCTGGATAGATCATCATATTTTGATATTTTCTACATACAAGTTCACTATTACTCATATTTTGTACCAGTCATTAAAATGATCTGCTAAATGGTAAAAATTATACATGATCACGTTGTCAAAAAATGAAACATCTCCAGAAAAATGATGACATCACTATTCATTACCAGATGGCACCTATAGCCGTGCTGCATAGTGGAGAGCACATTCAAACATTACTGAATTTGAGATAACACATTTAGATCACCTTATTGCATCTCCAAATCCTGACAAATTTTTCACTTTAAAACTTTCCTTTATTAATTGAAGCTCAACTTTTCTTCAAAAACTAACTATGTCCAACATTTAAACATATGAGGTATACTAAATAATCAGATGTTTTCCATCTTCTCTTTGGTCATGTGCCAAGACTGTTTCCTTCCATGTTTCAGCATGATACATATATACATATATATGTAAATTGAATCAAATATAGAGCATATATGCCAGACTCAAATTCTCTCTGTCATAGTCTTTTTTTTAATATTTATTTATTTATGCATATAAGCACTGGGGTACAGGCCAGAGGTGTGGGGGGTGAGAGGAATCACCAGAGACAGAGTGGGGAACAGAACATGCAGATCAATTGAAACACACTGCTGAGGGGAGCAGGGGGCAAGGCAGAAGAGGTCTGCTGCACCATGTGGGTCACCTCCCTAGCTGGGGGTCAAATTTGTGCTGCAGTGGCTGCGGGTGCTTCATAGTGCAATGGCTTAACCCATTGCACCACCAGGGAGGCCCCATGTCATGTTTTATTTACATTATTTCAACAAAGTAAACTGAATATTAATGAGGTACCAAGATGTATGTTACACTTGTGTTTTCTGTCCTCCAAGACTACAAATGTCAGCTAAGAAAATACATTAAAACTCATCATTCCTATTTAATTCTGTTTTCTAGATTTCACTGAGTATATAAAGTTAAAGGCTGTATTTCTCAAATTCCTTTCTGTGTAAGTGCCTGATCTTGATATAGGTTTTACTAGTGGAATTTATTGTAACAAAGTTGGAAGTTGAAAGAAGGCTCAGACTGTTCTTTCTGTCTCATCTTGTCATCAGGCCCTATGTTATATACAGTCTAAGCAGGGCTAGATATAGAGGTTATAATGGTCAATTTCCAAGTTCCAGAGACTAGTCAGAAACTGCATGATTTTGTGGTAGTTTTGGTGGCTGCAGTAATATTAGAAGTAGTAGTTTCCTCTTGCTAGTTTATAACTAATCTGACATTGAAACTGAATACCAATTATTCACCAGTTATTCAGTAATAGTACTTAAGTACTGTTACTAAATTATTTCTTATTGGGTCAGTTTCTGTTTGTTGACCTGAATCCTGAAAGATATGTATAGATCATGAAAATTGTGTGTGTGTGTTTCTCTCTGTGTGTATTTCTCTCTCTGTGTGTATGGAGTAAACCAAATCTGGAAGTAAGTCTGTTTTACTGAACCATTCACACATAAATTACTGAGTTTTAATTTCTTCAACCTACAATGTTTATAAAATGTTCACTATGCTATATTATTGCAAAGATAAAATATTGTGGAATACATGTAAAATGAATGTCTCAAAATACAGCAGTAAATATGCTGTGCAGGCCAAAGGAGAGCAATGGTTGCCATAATAAAAAAAAATGAAACTATGGAATTATTTAATTAGCTCATTATAGTCTTCATAAAAATATTTGTGTTGGTCTGTATATTTTTTTCAATCTTCTGATATATAGAAGATCGATACACTGAATAAAATAAAAAAGCAAAATGTGTGATTTTTAAGAATTTCAGGATATTATAATAAGTATGTATAAACTAAACAAAGTAAGGAAATATATTTAGGGAAATGAATGGAATTTGGTGTATTTGTGAATAATAGTTTGTATGTCTAAGGGATAAAACATATTCAACTTAGATATTATAATTAAGATGAATATGAACTGAAGCACAGAAATCATAAAAGGCTAAGGAGTATGTTTTCATTTCTCTTTCATAAGAGAAACTAATCAAGGCATAGGTGGCATTCTGAGTAAATTAAATAAATTAGCTTAAATATACTTTTCACTAAAATGTATTTCTAGTTTGAAATTTTTCAAGATTTTATTTTAACAAATTTATCTATTAAATATTTCCTTAAATATCTATAAAATATTTCTTTTATTTGCATAATCTAAATTTTCCTTCATTTTATCTGCAGAGTTTGAAAGAAAACCTGCATAAATTGAATTTCTTTGAGTTGATTTAATATAAATACACCATTAAAATTATTTACTTGTTCTTTTAAATATCTGTCTTTAGTTGACAGTAGGTGAAAATAACATAACTTCAAAGTTTACTTGATTGAGAATGAATCAGTTAATTCGCTAAATTATACTAATTATTTTGAACAAAACAATTTTGAAAACATTAAGCTCTTAAAGTATAACCAGAAAATATTAGAATAAAAGAGAATACATGATCGATTTAAAGTTATCTTATTCTCCCAATAAATACATTCAAACATTGGATTTTGACAATTATTTCAAGTTGTAGACAATCTTTGATCTATCATTTTATTAATAGATTAAGAATTATCAAGCTTGAAAATATTTCTATAATAATTCTATTATTTCTATTAAATTGTCATTTTTGTTTTACATTCATACATAATGTCATAACTTTCAAAAACTTTTATATTCATTTAATTTCAAATTTCAACATTTTCTTGAATGTTTTCAACTGTTCATGTTAATATACTCAAATTCTAGAAAATATCTGTTCATCAGTACTTATAATTAATGACTCATTTAACATTTTATGCTTTGCAAAGTGAAGCATCAGAATAAATACCTAAAAATATAACTAATATTATAGGTGATTTATATGGTAGGGAGTATAGGTATTAACTTTAATGGAAAAAAATTAATGAACATTGGAGCTCAGTTGCAGGTATGTATAAGAGAAGCAGGTGTGTGTGTGTGTGTATGTGTGTGTGTTGTGTATAGCGAATGAACCAAATTGACAGAACCTTTAAAAATGTTTTATTTTTGGTTAATTCAGCAACTGTTTGGTTTCAAAAAACCTTAATTCTTTAATTATAAACTAACAAAAGTTTTGTGTCCTAATGTCACTCATGCATATTCACTTTGAGGAGACTTAGCAGTAAGTATTTCTTTACCATACCATTCAGTTTATCATTTAATCACTTTTAACTATTTACTTTTTAAGTTTTGCAAATCTTCAGTTCAAATCAGTCAAGTTGAAAGCCTGGAAAAAAGCCAATGAATGCCATGACAGTGAGTTCTCTAGTTTTAATTGTTGTCACATATTATAGATATTTGAAGTTGACAACACAGAAATACCAATAAGTACAGCCAAAAAAAACAAAAACAAAATCTCAATAAAACAAAAAAGACAAAACAACCTACTCTCTTAGTAGGCCGGAACAGATATCTTTCAGATAAGAACTACTATATATTTTGTCTTTAACATTAAGCCAATGGAAAGTGAGCTTTATGCCCCTCCCACATTAGGATATGAACCCTACTGGTTTAATCTATTGACAAAGTTTTTATCTATCAGTTTTGCAACATTTCCCACATAAAGTTGATGTTGATTTAAGGTTTCCAGCCAATTCTTACCCAGAATGGTAGGCCTGGCTTTAGCTTTCTTATTAGTCATAAATGTTATAATGGAATAAAACAAGACAATGGATATATACGCATATATAAGCAATAAGTTTGATTTCAGGAGAATCTTTAAGTTAAAATGCTAAGATATTTAGAAAGATCAGTTATCTAGAAAACTTATTTTCTAATTTTTACTTATTTAGGATATAATTATTGAGACTTTCTAAAAAAATATTTATTTTATTTATGCATACAAGTACTGGGGTACAGGCCAGAGGTGCTGGGTGTTAAGAGGATTTACCAGAGACAGAGTGGGGAACAGAACAGACATATCCACTGAAACACACTGCTGAAGGGAGCAGCGGGAGAAACAGGAGAGGTCTGCTCTGTTATGTGGGCCCCCTCTCTGGCTGGTGTTGGGGATTGAACTCATGCTGCAGTGTCTGCAGTTTGCTTCATAGTGCTGTGCTTAACCCATTGCACCATCAGGGAGGCCCAAATAAAATAAATCTTAAAAAAATGTGTAAGTGGGACTGGTATCCCTGGTGGCACAAGGGGTTAAGTTGCAGCAATATGAAGCTGTCCAGCAGACACTGCAGCTCAAATTAGAACCCTGGCCAGGGAGGTGACCCACATGGCGCAGCAGACCTCTCCCATCTTTCTGACTGCTCCCTTCAGCAGTGTATTTCAGTAGATCCTCCTGTTCTGTATCCCCCTCTGTCACTGGTGAAACCTCCTACCACCCCCCCCCCCCAGCACCTCTGGCCTATACCCTAGCTCTTGTATACATAAAGAAATAAGTAAACCTTAAAAAAAGAAAAAAAAAATAAAACCTCTAAGTAGAGAAAGTACAGGTAAGGGAAACTGTGAGTGCAGGGTAAGAGTTGTGTAAACTGCTGTTTGAGCAGTTAGACCAGCCTTGTCACCAATCCTGTCCAAACAATATAACCCACCAAACTGACTGAAACCATCATACTAGAAAAAAAACAAACAAACATGAGATCCTAAGTAAAGGGTATTTCACTATTTCCTGAGAGCTTCACATGCACATATGTATGCATGCAATGTAACCTGTCTGCACATGCAAGGTATAACCCGACCTAGAACAAGCTATGACATTACTCTCCTTCTCTCCACTTCATGGGCATGACCTTTACAAATTTCCTCATAACTCTCCTCAAGGAACCAAGCTAATTTTTTTCCTTTCTGCCACTGGTTTCCTCTTGTACAATCCTCTAATAAAGTATTACCTAGTTCTCCCTCCCTTGTCTCCTCAAAAAATAACTCCTTTAAAGTCAAGTACTACAGAATAAACTGTAGTTCCATTCCAACTTATGTCCATAAAGTCTATTGGGAAATCTATATTTCCACTTTTGGAAGGTTGTAGTGTGGTACCCCAACATACCCTCTTTAGTAATGCCTGAGACTTTTACCTCTAGTGGTTGGTATACGGGTTACCTCTTACCTGGTATAATTGGAAACCACGAGAATAACCTGTATCTACTCTTCCCTTTTCCTTTAGTGATGGTTTCAACAGGGTCCTTATAGATAGCCAGAATTTCACTGTCCCCTGGGAAAAAGAAACTCTACAAATCATAATATCAGTGGAATCCACACAAGGATTCAGGACTACCATACCCTCACAGTAGTAGATTCCCAAACATAAGTGTCAAAGATCTTCAATAATTACCTGGAATAAGAGGTGCTACTGCCAAAACTACATAAAAAAAAAAAAACATGTTAACAAGTTTACATAAAATCCAGTATCATAAGAGGAAAATCCATAAAATTATTCTACATGCAAATAATCTGGACTATCTCTAACTGTATGAAAAAAAGATAACCAAAGTTATCAATTCAGATCACAAAGGTGCAGTAAGTATTTGCCTACAGGTTTACAGTAACTATGTTACTATGTTTATCCTAAAATTAAAATGAGCAATTATGAACATAACTAAAATTTAAAAAAAGTCTGAAAATAGAAAATCTCAAAAAAGAAACAGAACGCATTAAAAAATGGAAATGTTTTAAATCTCTGAATGAACTAAAAAGGAGAATATAGGAGACAGTAATCATTGATTTGGAAGATAAAGTAATAATATTTTAAAACAGAAAAACAAAAAACATACAGGTATTTTGTGAACAGATTGTGGAGACCTGTGGGGCTATAATAAAAGCTCTGACATTTGTGCAATGAAAGAGAAAGAGGCTAGAGCTATAAATGAGCTTCAAGTAAAAAATGACTGAAACTCTCCAAATTTGGCAAAAGGTCTAAATTTAGAGATGAAACACAGAGAAGTGTTTGGATGATATCAAAGAAATCCAACACTGACACATTATAAAATGAAGATCATGAAAATAAACACAAAGGAAAAATATTAAAAGTAGGCAGAGAAAAACATCAGCATAGAGGGGAAAAGCAACATAAATGAAAGCGAATGCCTCGTGTGAAAGTATGGAAACTAGAATGAAATGGCACACTACTTTTAACAGACTACAACTCAGAATCCTATTTCCAGAAAATATGTCCTGCAGGAATGAAGAAGAAATCAAGACAGGCAAAATCCAGGAAAGTAAAATAGTGTATTATGAACAGAAAACACTAATATGATGGCTAAAGGAAGTTCTTTAACCGGGAGGAAATAATAAAGGAAGGAAACTATAACCAATATGAGGGAAGAAATTATATGCTAAGCAAAAATATAGGTAATGAATGGAGTTCTCTTCAGTTCTCCAACTTACGTGTGGAAGTTGAAGAAAAGTTATGATTGTAGGTCATAGCTTAACTATATGTAAGACCATTAGGAAACACACATTAAAAATATTGAGCTATCACTGCACACCTATCAGAATGACTAAAATTAAAATGGAAAATGTGATAACAACGAATGTTGAAAAGCAGTCAGGTAAACTAGTTTATTATACAGTGTTGGTGGGAATGTAAATGTAAATGTGAAACCATTCAGGAAAGTGTATAGTATTTTCTTTAGAAACTAACCATCCAACTCAAGTCCCAGGTCTCAGGGAACTTATAGTGGAGTTCAATGGAAATAAATCACACAAAAAAACTATAGAGGAATGTTCATAGCAACTTAATTTGTAATAGTCCAAATAGGAAACAATGCAGATATCTTTCAGTATGTGTATTAAACTAATTTGCATCTATACCACTAACTTACCAATTAAAAATAATAAATTATTGATACACATAATCTATTAATCTTCAGAGATTTATTCTGAATGAAAAATATATATGATCCCCAAAAGTTAATTACCTTATTCTTCCATTTCTATAAAAATATTGACATAAATGTCTAAATAGGGAAATGATTAGTGTCAAGGATTAGGAGGGCCTGGGGGAGACAAAAGTGGATAGACTATAAAAGGGTAACCTGAGGGACACTTCTGGTGATGTAAGTAATCTGAATGTGGACTGTATCAATATAAAGATTGTAATATATTGCAATATATATTATAAAGATTGTAATATCTTACAATAGTTTTAGAAGCTTTTAGCATTTTGGGGAAACTGGGTCAAGCTAATGTGGAATCTGTCAATATTTCTTACAACTACTTGTAATGCCACAATTATCTCTACATAACAAATTTAATTTTGAAATACATTGCATAACAAAGGTAAATAAATTACTATTTCACAATAATGAATTATAAACAGGTGATTAAATTAATCATACAATTTTAATGAGTTGCTTCTGCTATTGATACCAGGAATTCATTCCAAATCTCATTTTCAGAAAAAAATAATTGTTATAAAATATGAATATAACTCTTTTCTTGTATTTCCTTTTATCTGTTTTCTACCTGTAAAGTAGAACATAGAAATCAGGGATGTGAGGGCATTACAAGAATCATAACTAGACTTTGCTAATCTATGCAAATGTAAATTGAGCATTAATCAGTAGAAGAGATCATGGTTTGGAAATATTACAGTTACTTTGCAAGAAGGGATATAAATTTGTCAAAAATCATAATCATGGTGATTTTGAAATGGGTTTTGAAGTATGTCAACTTGATTCTGAAATCCATTCTTTGTATGTTTTAATTTGGGGGTGTTCACAGGGAAAATCCTTTCTGGATTTGCAGGAAAGAAGATGCAATAGCTATTTCATTATGCACTCAATATGTAATAAAACATGTGCCCAGTCTGTATTTGCATATTCAAGTGAAACAACAATGGGCCTGTAATTCCTCTATGTTACATAGAACCCCTTTCAGTTTTTCTAACTAGCGGACAATGTGTGTATTTCATTACATGCTGAAGGGCCCTTGGGGGTTCTGATTTCTTCAGGTCAACCCTGTCACTGAGGTCAAAGGCATTAAAAATAGATGCAGATTTAACGCGTACCTTTTGAGTTCCAGCTGCTGTGAATCCAACTAGTCAGGGCTCTTCTTTGTTGATTGTCCTGTGTATTTCAAGTTTCACTGTCTAAGACAACAGCTTTAGAAATACTATTTAGCCCCCCACAATTCTATAACACAATTCTTTCTAACAAATCCCTATTAGATCTCCTTCTGGTTTCTGATTAAACCCTGTCTGATGCAATTATATTGTATCAATAGAAATTTTAAGTAATTATTACTTTTCTTTAAAATTGATGTAGGGCATTGTGGGCATAAATTGGGCATTGTCATCATTCATTGAGACATATAGCATTACTTTACTAATATAATGTTTATACTGAGATAATTTAAATATATTGAGAAGCTATAAAATATGTACTTAAAGAGTAAACATACCTTGTCATAAAAATTTAATTTAGAAATCATTCCATAATTTTACTATTCATATATGAAAGACTTCATATTAAATTATGAACTAAATTTGTGAAAAGAATAATTTAGTACTTTCAGATTACAACAAGCTATTGATTGTGTGTTAAATATATTGTGTGTAAATAAGCCATTACAATATTATAAAGATGCCAAGTCTATATTTTTGAAACACATTGACAGAGAAACTCAAAAATAGTTATTTCTGAAAAGCTGACAGTCAGGACTTTACAGGAAGACTTACCTGTTTCATAAGAATGAAAATAGACATTGACTCTCAATATTCTTTTACCCTGTTCTCAGTCACCATATAAATTTAAAATTTTGAATCATAAATTATCTGAATATCAGAAACAATTCATAGCTAAAATTTGGAGAAAATAAAACTTGAATTTTATGAGTTCAACATATTTGATTCATCAATAATGTTGTTCACACTGAACTAAAACCGCAACACTATCCCTGTAGACAATGTGGAGGTTTTGATGTTTTGTAATCTTCATGTGAAATTTTTACTGATTTTCAAATAACCCAAAACAAATCATACATAGTAAAATAACAACTGTACTTGCAATAGCATCTCTTTGAACAAATGGGTTTGTACTTCAGGCTCTGCTTCATTATGTGATCAGATAGGTTCACAATTCGATTATTTTCTTGGTGATACTTGATTGAAGAAAGGAACAGTCATTGTTTTGTTTCAAATCTTCTGGAAGTTCTAAGGCATGATTAATCCATACTTGACCAAACTATTCTGAGCATAGATTGCAATATGTGGGAATATCTAATGTGCTCATATGTAATGTTTTCTCCCCTTCTTTTCCTTCTAAAATGCCTTAATACTTGTTTGTCCACTTTCAAAACTCTTTATTTTCCATTTCTTCACTTTAAATCACACCTGTTTTAAGAATTTATACTCTCTTATAAGACAATAAATCTTTGATGGCAGAGTCTTACTTTGTTATCTTTGATTCTTTAATAACCAGTAAGATGGTTGGTGGTATGTATTTAAAAGTGTTTCTGCAATAATAGAACAATTTTTATTACTAAATTTGTGTACATTCTGAATATTTCTCCACATATCTAACATGCAATCTAATACATATATTAAATGCATCCAATATATATAATTTAACATAATTCTATACGTAGTTATATTTAATAAACTATCAGATATATTTTATATCTCTTAGTAGATAATTACAGATGATTATAATGTTCACAGAAACAACAAAACACAACCCAGCATGTTATATTAGATTCAAAATTCAATTTGTCTTTATGTATTCAACATTCACCTATGTCAGTTTTTTTAAGGTACTCTTATGATTTTTGTTATTTATCAATATTTTGTTATTATTTTTTGAGGTAATACTGGTTTACAACACTGTGTATGATTCGGAGGCCCAAGTTCACACCTCTTCACATATATATTGCAAAACAAACCTTAGAAATCTGACTATAGAATTGACTGAAGAGGGAGTAATCAGAGGGGAGGACAAAAGGGACAGGGCACATGCACTATGATAGAAGTAACATACTTAGTATTTTAGAACACTCATTTTATATATTTCAGGATAGACTTTACAGTAGAGCGAACTGGAGTATAAAATTACAAATAAGGTATTCTTTCATAAATCTATGGAAGGTCTTACATGGTAGTAACATATTAGACATGTTTAACATGTATCTATAATACTCAGCTAAAAATAGCAATAACGTTGATAGGGAGAAGGGTAGTCCTGAATGGACTCCAACCCCCCATTCCAGACCACCGGTATTCCAGAACTACAAATCTGATAATACAGTTATCAAAGAGTGGATCACTGGTACCTGAGGGTGGAGTTAAGCAGCCAGGCTGGCTATAAAACCAGAGAGGTGAGCCTTGGGCTGGGTCTTTCTTTGGAGCTATCTCACTTGACTCAGAACCAGCTCTCAAAGCGCCATTGCATTACAGCTCAGAAGATCTGGTAGGATATTTACAGATCTGTATCCTTCTCTTCTCTTTGTGATATTTATACTTTATTCCCCTTCTTTTGTAAAATAAAACCCTTTAATAACTTTTGTAGCGTGTGCCTGAAGTTAAGGCTTATTATTAAAATCTTCTGAGGGTGCAGGTGAGGACCCAGTGAGGGAAACCCATTTCATATTAGGGTTGCCCTGTAACAATGTAACTATATGAAAATGTTAATAATTGAGAGTTCTTTAGACTATCCTCTTTACAGTTTTTCATTTATTATGGTGATTTATTTTTCCTTCTGTATGATGTCCTCAGGTTAATTCCTGGCTCAATAAGAACCCAGCATTCCACCTAGGGATAGAATCACAAACTGAGCTCTAGGAAATGAGAACATCCTATACTAGAATGTAATATCATATCTGAAAAATTATGCTATAGCATTTTTCTCTTATTCTTTAGTTTGAAAACAAAAAAGTCACTACCATGATACATTGTTAAAAAAATTTTTCAGTGTGAACTTTTCCAGAAGCAAATGCTGAAAACAATACCCCGGAAATAAATAATTAGGTTACAATTTCACAATTAATAAAAAGAATACATTTATGAAATCTTAGGATCATGAATTTACTAATGTCATACAAAATCCTCTTGAAAATTGCATATTATCATGAAATTTAAATTTGGAATCAAGTGTTACCTATTCAACCAAAAGTGACATTACTTACAACTTATGTTTTACTACACTGCTTTAGGAAACAACTTGCTTAATATTTCTTTCTTTATTCTTAGAATTGATCTAGAATGTTATATATCTCAAAACAATTATGTAATCTTAATTCATAAATATATTCATTTGATTAACTTCAATCAATACTATATTCATTTTTTGACGATAGAACTTACTCTGTTTTATACATACATTTTATTCAAACAAAATTATATTCAGAGAACAAACTGTGTTGAATTCTGTTAATTGAATGTAAGGAACAACAATAATGTAAAAATAACTGGCTTACAAATTCCCAGATCAGGGTTCTCATTTCCTGCTTTTAACTACCAAAAAATTTAATGAATGATAACATACTCACCATATATAGCTTCCTCTTGGAAATAATGTTTCTTATTAGTATTTTATATACCATGGATACCTGGAATCAGGAAACATGTTCAGTCTTTCTAAACATATATTTTATAAATTCATTTCACAAGGAATCTATAATTTTTGCTGCACCTATTAGTGTTCTTAACAATATGTATATTTATTCCAAATTTTAAACTCTGGAATAAAAATGAAGTAAATAAAAATGATTACATAATGAAGTAAAAAGTGAATCACTAAAAAAGAATAGGAGATAATATAGACTTGGGAGTGCTCCTTCAAGCAATTTTATCTAGCTTTATATCCCCAGGGAAAAAGAGTGAAATATGGAACAAGCTACAAAAGAATTATCAAGAATTTAGGGAAGGGGAGTTTTAGTTAAATTTTTTTTATTTCACTAATTATTCTTATGTAAGAGATATAAATATCTCCACACTCTAACATTAAGAGCTGAAGCCACAAAGTTAATTAATTAGTTGTCTTTGACACCAAAAAGAAAATTATTAGCAAAAACCATCTATTGTTGACAGTTCTAGAATTAGGTAGCAAATATCTCTTAAAACTATCAATTTTACATATAAGCATTTGTAATTTTCTCTTTACACACATGATAAGTTACATATTAAAATATACCCTAAAAATTGAATTTTGATCATAGGTTACCATTAAAAATAATATTTTTGAGCCATACTCATGATGGTTATCTGATGCTATATTTCCAAGAAAGGTAAAAATTTATGATGGTACAAAGTCATTCAATTTCTAAATATTCACAGGTGCAATTTTCAGCACATAACAGCACATTTTTCCTAGTGTACAACTGTATATATTCTTGAGAATATAGACTCATATTTGACTTAGCTCAAATAAAATGATTTCTTTTTATAGTTTTATAGAAAGATACTAATAGCATAGAGTTCTTTCCAAATAAAAAGTATCATCTTATGCTAGTCAAGCATATTCTTTTAGAAGACTATGGAACAGCTGGAAAAATGTGAAAAAAATCAAACCATTTGAAAATATTTTAATGAGAATGGTAATTTTTGTGTCCCCCTGAAGAATGCTAAGAAGAAATTGTTTTTGCTTCTTCTTCCTGATTTTCTGGTAACTAACTAGTTTGACTTCTCTTTTCCCAGTCCCCTGCTCCCTTCTCATGGATAAAGGAGTTACTAAGAAGAAAATCACCTTTATCAACAACTTTCACATTATTCAAAAGTATTAATGTATTCTGCAACATACGTCCAAAAAATACTAAGAAGACTCAAGGAACTCATAACTTTTACATCTTTCTATTCTTGCCACAAACATAGTTTAAGAAAAAATGTGTGGTTACAAACATCTTTATTGAACTTAGTGTCTGTTTCCATTCAGATGTAAGTAGTAGACCCTGCTGAAATGATACTATGTGTGAAAGGATATATGTGAGATTAATGACCTTAAAATGATAAGCTCCATCCCTGTCTTCTTGTAGTTCTTTATTTATATTGTAAATAGTCGAGTGACTGAATGTCCAAAATAGCTGTTTTCCTGAGAAATTATCAAGGGAGCTATATGAATCACAATAGTTAATGACAAAACAATGTGGAGTTCAACCTACTAATTTGTCTTTTTATATTTCATTATTAATTTCAGCATCAACTGCCAATTTCATGTTCAATTTTTTTTTTCAGGCCCTTATTTCTTCCATATCTAATATGTATGTAATCTAAAGATTTTAATGTTGTTCTTTTTGGTTATATAATTCTTTCCAAAACTTTGCTTTTTATTTCTTAGGTAAAAATGACAAAGTAATAATATAATTTTTTAAACATTTTTTTAAAGATTTATTTATTTATACATACAAGGGCTGGGGTACAGGTCAGAGTCCAGGGCAGTGAGAGGCTTCACAAAGACAGAGTGGAGAGCAGAACAGGCAGACCAACTGAAACACACTGTTGAAGGGAGCAAACGACAAGGCAGGAGAGGTCTGCCTACGACATGTGGGTCCCCTCCCTAGCCGGTGGCAGGGATCGAACTCATGCTGCAGTGACTACAGTTTATTTCATTGTGTGTTACTTAACCCACTGCGCCACCAGGGAGGCCCAAAGTAATAATATAATTTAAATGCAGTAAAAGAATAAATTTTTTGAGTAGGCTATAATATCAAGGCCATTTTATGATTCTCTTCCGAGCTATTCTTCACATGAGCAATTGAAGATGTCTGTGATAACAGTGACAAAACATTAAAAATATAAATTTTATTAATTACATTCACTAAAATTTATGTTAAAATCCTGGAAAATAATCTATTTTTTATTATCAATTGAAAATTTCTTGTTGAATCTTGACAAATATAATTCTTTATATATGTTCAAGCACAAGAGAACCACAAATTTTTTTCCAAAGGAAATTAATAGAACAATGAAAAAAAAAATGAGACGCGAACCTGGAAACCATAGATTTGTGTTTTAATTTTACAACTTATCATCTATGTGATTTGACTCATACATAAAATTATTCAATTTTGATCATTGAAAGAAAATAACAAGGTAGATTGCAACTTACCTTTCATATAGGAAAGTTTAGTTTGGCAGTTGGTTAACAGAATTTGAATTAGGTCTCTATGATGGCCAAGCTTCTAGGCCTCTTATTATGCCCTATTATGGAAGAATAATAAAGAATTTATGTATATACTTTTTTAATTATCTCAGTTTGTCTTGACCATTGATTATTTTTTACATTGTTTTGAGTTATACAAAGATGTGACTTTGCAGATGTGTTTCATAAATTTATGAAAAGAAATAATCATGACAAAATAGTTAAGCAATATAGAATAAAACATAGTATTCATTGTACCACTTTCAGTAACTTCTTAAATTCTTACATTTTTGCTCTACAATACGGCTAGTTAGAGGAAGTTTGCTTTGATTCCAGGATTACTGTCTGAAATCCTAGAGAGACAGTAAGACAACATCAGGATCTATGTTCAGAAAGCTAAATCATAAATCAATGTCCTTGTACACTTCTTTGTTTTCTTCTTGCCTAGAAGTCTCTTTGCCTAGAAGCAGAGTGGGTTGGAAATTTCTATGCCTATATAATTCTACTGGTCAGTTAGTATATATAACTGATAATGAAGAACTATAGTGTTTCTGAGCTAAGTGGTGACCTCAAATTTCAAATTACTGATTGATTATGAAAACAAATTTTAAAGTATCTTTTTACATTATATAATTCTTATACTTTCTTGACAATGTGGCTACTTTTTAATATCAAGGTGGTCTCTGGCATATATGTATTGAATAGTTAAGATTTGAATTTATTGTACACTTGGAAGCTTGGTGGTCTTTTCATAGAAAAATCTACAGGAAAAATTGCAACAGACCCAGTAACAAAATAATCAAACTTCATTATGACCCCAAAATGGAATTATATATATATATATATATCAGTTTTTTTAGCTTAAGAATTTCAAATTTTTGCAAAATCAGTTCTTCTCAGACTTTAAGAAATTATTGAAGATTTTTTTCAGCATCATCAAATTCTAATTGTGACACTAAAGTGTATTTCTCTATAAGACTGACACTGAACAAGAGGCATTAGAACTTGATTTGTTAATAATTTTTGAAATGTCATTGGCCAGCTAGGAAGAATAATTTTTAGTTTGAAAGAGTTTGACCTCTATTATTCAATACACAATAGCATTCAGCTTTGTATCAATTACTCTATCTCTGTTATCTCTTGGTAATCACTCCAAATCTCATTGGCTAATTCTTCTACTCTTGTTTATTTAAACATAAAAGAGGGGAAACACTCTTTAAAATTATAAAATGTAAAACCATCACTAAATACATGAAAAGGAAAAATTATGTCATTACCTGATATATTAGGGCATTAAGATAGATCATAAAAGCATTTTACTTGTTATTAATCTTCTGGGAAAAGCTAAATCTAAAAACCAGGAAATTTCAATTCTATTTACATTACCCAAATGATCTCTAACATTATGAAATGTACAAAGGAAAAGAGCATCATGTTGCCAACTGTTATATTATCCCAAACTTTAACAAATGCAGTTAAGTTGCTACGATCAAATGAATGGAAAATGTTAAATATATCCTAATGTCTAAGATCAAGTATCATAAAGAATCTATGACATGGGTTCCTGTGCAGTGTGCCCCATGGATGTTTTAACCATAGTTGTGTTCATGTTTTCAGAAAAACAGACCCAATTCCCTGAAACTTTCCTATCAAAGTGCCCAAAACATAATGACTTTTTTAAAACTGAGTTTCCAGGAACCAAGGAACACTGCTCTGCCTAGAGCAACACAGAGATTTCTGAGGTCCATGTTTTTCTCTTCTGACTCCTGGATAAGAAAGGAGAAAAAGGGATGAATAAAAAAGGAAAAATGGAAAGACCAAGGAAAAATAACAAGTAATTTTAATGGTAACAATTTATGGCATATTTTTCTCATTCTCTTTAGCTACAGTTGTAATGACAATCTTGGAAGCAACAGTGACATGGACTCAGTCTAAGTACAAGAAAGTTTCTGTATATTCTGTATTTGTTTTTTGAAGTCTATCATATTTGGTTGGAAGGGCAGCACACTGGAGGGAGAGCAACAATATCTCAATGGTAGATGAGGTCACTGAAATGTCATTTAATCTTTCTAGGCCTCACTTATGACATTGATAAAACAATAATAGGGAAGATATTAATATACAAAGCTACCCAAATTGTTGTAATGGTGCCTATGAAAATAAGCATCTTGAAAACACAAAATGCCATCCAAACATGAAATGCAATTATCATTTTCTTTTGCTTGTAGCTAAAATCAGTATTGAAACTTCAAGATGTCAGATAGTTGGCTAAAACAGGAAACTTTATTGCATTATACATTCAGAAAAGACCTAGAGAAGGAAAGGACACTATCAAAGGAAATGATAATGGTGGTGTTGCTTAAGCAGACATTTACAGAGAAAGCAGTTTAAATAATAAAATATTCTACCCAGATGTAGAAGTAGCATGGGTTCTGGGGACTAATTTATTCAGGATAAAATAAAAGTAAGACATATTTAATAATAAACAATAAAATTGGAGTTTGAAGTTACAAAATGTTCTAACTGCTGGAAATAAAGAATACTGTGCTAAACATTAAATACCAAAATGAGAAGATAGATTTTTCAGAAAACAATATAATGTCCTTGGAAAGAATAATGTAATGATATATTAACACACATTCATATAAAAGGCTTTATTTTCCTTTGTGAAAAATATGTAAAAAAAATTGAATGTTCTTGGAGTAACAGGTTTTTTTTTTGTTTGTTTTGTTTTGTTTTTGCAGACCTAAATAGACATTTGAGACTCAGGTGGAGCAGACCAGAAAAACACCAACTAAGACATGGTTATGTATATGATTGGATAACGTATTATAATTGTACAGAAAATAATACACTAGGATTTTGCCTGAAAACATTATACAAAAAACAATGCTTGCAAGGTAACTAAGATGGACAATCAGTTGTATCAAGTGTTACATAATTTACAGTATTTTGTTCATAACTGAGACCTATTTAGCATATGATATATAAATGTAAGTTATAAAATGGGTTGATTTGATACATTTATATATTGCAATATCATCATCACCAAAGCATTTGCATTAGTTAACACCTCCAAACATAATATAATTACTGTTTCATCTTTTTTGTGGTGAGAATATTTAAAGGCTATTTGATTAGCAATATACAAATTAGTGATATAGTATTGTTAACTAAAATCACCAAACTATGCCCCCAGATCATAAAGGTACAGATACATGGTATCTTTGAATACTTTTCTGCAAGAGAAGAGATATCTCTTCAGCAGCATCAAGCAACATTCAGGAAGCTGTGTACTAACTAACCTGTTTTTTGTTTTGCTTTGCTTTGTTTTGTGTGTATGTAGAACTGTGTGTAGGTCAGAGGTGCGAGCTGTGAGAAGAGTCACCAGAGTCAGCAGGAAACAAAACTGGCCAATCTACTGAAATACACTGCTAAAGGGAGCAGCAGGCGAGACAGGAGAGGTCTGCTGTCCCATGTATGCATTAACTCCCTGGCTAAGCATCAAACTCAGGACATGACAGTGATGGTGCTGAAATGTAACTCCTAGGGCATCAGGGAGACTACCTCACCTGTTTTCTCTTCCACAGAGGGACAAATTACCTGGAGCGAAATTCATGCTTGGCCCTTCGCATGTCCTTCTTGGGGAGATACTACACACAACATCAAACTGTTCTTATTCACTGCAGTAACCTCAAACTTTTAGTATTTGCTACAAGAGAGTTTTGGAACTTCTCCTAAAACCTGAATTTCTATAAAGTCGCTCATGTCTGGGTGACCGCCTGTGTCAGTGTTTTCCAAGGGCTTTCAAGAGACATTTCTTCTCTTGCAAGGGCTGAGAAACACTGGAACCATCTAATAAGTGACTACTGTAGGGAGCAGTCTAACCAAGGTCTATATGCCTATTACCAAGATTTGCTGGTGGTTGTGATGTCTCTCAGATCCTTTGTTATATGGTGCATGATTCCCACGACTCCTACTAAAAAAGCATTTTTGTTTGTGGGTGAATACTTAACATGTGTTGTTGAGGGACAGGACACAAAAGAATGAGAACTTGCACTGTCATGCTTTTAACATCTTTTCCCATAATGTATCTCTTTCTAATATGGAGAAAGAAAGGTGAAAGCAGCAAGTTTATAATTTCTCTCCTGTTACAATGGGATGGGGAAGAGAGACAGACCGTACTGAGAAAGAAAGAAAGCTGTAGTTTATCTAATCTCTTTTAAATATGCAAATAATGGATCTCCTGGTAAACAAACCAAGTAAATTTTGTTAGTAACAGAAACCTTATCTAGGTAAAGGTTTCATAAAATATGCCTAATTACATAGTATTGCTATGGCAAGTATGCTTGGACTAGATCGATGATTGGGGTTTGGATCCCTGAAGAACATCCATAAATCATGTAATTTACTGATTAGAAAACTAAGATGTTTGATGATTGAGATGGTCCCTTCTTTGTAAGTATAATAACCTCACAATTTAGGAATTCAATCTATTAACCTGACTTAGAGAACATCTGATTTAGGAAAGAAGGATACAGTGTAACACTTTACTACCAGTCCCACATCTCACCTAGCATTTTCTGTTGCCTTTTATATGATTCTGTCTTTGAAGTTATTAGTAAAGCTTTTTATTGCATATCGGCTTAAATTCATGTAGCTCTGACATGCTAACACTCTGTTATCATAGACTGGTTTGTGAGAGTATTATTTCTCAACTCATAAATTATAATTTTATAAGACATTTGATTGGGAAAAGGAGGAGGTAGATAAAAAGATAACTTATTATTTGGGTGTCTTAATGATCTTTGTTATGAGGTGGTGAAGATTTCGAGGCAGATACAGGAAATTAGTCTTATCAAATGAAATTGGAGAAAAGGACTTAATTCTGGAGGAAATACTTTATAGATTAAGAACACAAGACAAAGGAAATAAAAAATAATTCTATTCATTGACTATTGATATCAGTTTGGCAAGATTCTGTTCTCTAGTAGTACACTCAGAGTTTTTTCAGTGGTGTAATCATCATCCTTGATTAATCATAATGTTTTGAATTTTAGAACCAGTTTCTTTAATAGAAGGAAAATTTTCTCAAAATACTTTTGGTCTTTTGATACATCTTCATTTTTTTCCTTTTTATACAGCCTATTTCTCCATGAATTCTATATTTATCTTCAAATTTTGTAATCTTCATGTTTTCTATGGTTTTATAACTTTATGCTTTATTTTGTTAATTTCACATAATACTCAAGTCCAATAAATTCAAAATTCAATATGTGTGTCCTTCAGTTTACACAGGAACCAATTTAATTTCAAACTGTTTAGCTCTGGACTATACATGTGTGCTTGTTGCAATTGAGTATTGTGATTTTTATGTATTTCTCTGCTGTACTCAAAAGGCTTGCATTTTTTGTAATTCTTTAGAGAATTTCCTATCTACTGCTATATTTTTTGATTGGAATACATGTTTTTTGTTTTTGTTGTTGTTGTTTGCTATTTTTGTTATCAACATCATTGGCTCACTGTGACTCATTTAAAGTGGTAGATTGTTCAAAAAAAAAGGAATTTCGTTTTAGAGGATAAATGTTACTAAAATACATGTTGAATGACAAGAGATTCCCCCAAATTAAACCAATTTGAGAAAACAGAGAATGGCAGAATTATACTCCCATAATTTGAACTATTCTATAAAGCCATAATAATAATAATAATAAACAGTAGGGTAGTGGAACAAAAACAGAAAAACAGGTCCTTGTAATAGAGCTGAAAGTCCAGAAATAAACCGACACCTGTGTTTACATTCAATCTATCACAAAGGAACCAAGAATATATACTGGAACATGGCCAGCTTCTTCAATAAATGATGTGAAAACTATAAAGCTGAATGTTAAACTATGAAACTAAACTTCCTTCTCACAACATGCAAAAAAATCTATTCAAAATGGACAATGGATTTGAATATAAAGTCTGAAATTATAAAATATATGGAAGAAAACATAGGCAACACACTATATGATACTGACTTCAGAGATGTCTTTGTAGATTCTTCTCCAAAACAAGGAAAAATTTACACAACTGGATATATCTAAGTAAAAATCTTCTCCACAGTGAAGGATGTTGTCATTAAAACAAAATGTCACCTTACTGAGTAGGAGAAAATGTTTGCAAACCATATAACCCACTCAAGGTCTACATATAACTCATATAACTCATTAAGAAGAAGACAAAAAACCTAACCAAAAATAGGAAGAGGAGTTAAATAGATAATTCTCCAGAGAAAAATATAAATGACCAAGAAACACATAAAAACATACTTATCACTTATCATCAAAGAGATGCAAGTCAAAACCACAATAAAATAGCACCTCACACCTATTAAGATATTCCATTTCAAAAGACCAGAAACAACATATTCTGATTGGTGTATAGAGAAAAAGAATACATTTTATACTATTGGTGGGATGTAGACTGGTTCATCCCCTCTGGAAAACAGTATAGAGTACTCTCATAATATTAAAAATTCATCTACCATATAACACAGCAATTCCACTCCTAGATATCTATCTGAAGACTATGAAAACACTAATTTGAAGGCAAATATTCACTACTACATCCATTACAGGATTACTTACAGTAACCAAACTATGAAAACAATAAGTGCCTCAATACACACAAGTGGCTCAGTAAGATGTGGTATATATATACAAAAAGGAATACTATTCAGCTATCCAAAATGATAAATTCTTTTCATTTGGAACAACATATCTGGAAGGAGGGGATTATGCTAAGAAAATAAGAAGTAGAAATGCAAATATTGAATAATTCCACTTACATATGGAGTACAGAGATACCAAACACGGGGTCAAATAAAACAATAAACTCTAGAAAGCTGACTATAGAATAGAGGCTGTAAGTGGAGAGTGAGAAGTGGAGAGGTAACACAACATAAACAATGGGGTTGGACTTGTGTGTATTGATAGTGGGCATGGTGTATTATTACCAGGAGTGGGAGATCCTATGCCCCAAAAACACATCATGAAGCAAAATAATGTAACTTCAATTAAAAAAAATAAAATATATTAAAAATAAAATGTTTGCAACTGTGTTATGAAAACAATACAAAATATAATTCACAATTAGAAAATAAAATAAAATTCACAAAGCTATATTAACAGCACTGAGAGGGGCTTTCCTGGTGCCCAAGGTATTAAGTCTTACCACTATAAAGCTATTGACAGCCACTGCAGTATGAGTTCCATCTCCAGTCAGGGAGGTGACCCACATGATGCAGCAGACTTTTCTTGCCTTGTCTGCTGCTCCCCTCAGCAGTGCATTTCAGTGAGTATGCATGTTCTGCTCCCCACTCTGCCTCTAGTGAATCCTTTCACCCCTCCCACAACTCTGGCCTACACCTCAACTCTTATATGCATAAATAAATAAAATATATCTTTAAAAGAAAATTTTAAAAAGTAGCAGTGTGTCTGAACACAATGGCACAGGCAAAATTAAAGGTGAGCATTTTAGATTCCAAATACATCAAAGAAAATTTTGATGATACCATGAGAATACTTTTAAGTGCCTTGTGGCTTCTTTTTAATTTACTAAATTGATGTCATGCCTAAAGATAACATTTGAAATCTGTTCTCACAGGCACATTATAAGGACAATATAATAAAACATGAAGTGATTCTAAATTGCTTCTACAAAGTAAAACAAGATTCAAACTTACTCCTGCAAGGACACTTATGTTCTTATAAATATTTCATGCTGTGAAAAATATTTGAAAAAGAAAATTTAAAATGGCGTTGTGGGCCTCCCTGGTGGCATAGGGGTTATCAGTGCTATTAAGCTATCACTGGCTACTGGGGCATGAGTTCTATCCTTAGGCAGGGAGCTGACCCACATAGTGCAGCAGACCTTGCCTACTGCTGCCATCAGCAGTGTATATCGGTAGATCTGCCTGTTCTGCTCCCCAATCTGTCTTTGGTGAATGCTCTCACGCTTGCACTTCTGGTTACACCCCCATTCTTGTATGCATAAATAAATATATATTTAAAAATCAAATAAAATGTTGACAGATACATTACAGATAGCCTACTGTAACTGATGGCTGAAGTCAAAGACTCTATATGTGGAGCCCTCTGGAGGAGGGCGCTAGTGAGGATTAATAGCTACAGGCAAAATATGAACAAAGTATGGGTGGAAGTGGAGACTGATCAGAAACATAAGGGACTGCAGAAGCAGTACCCAGGATTGAGCTTTCAGGATTTCAACATCTTCAGATTTTTAGCTGTTTTGGGGTACGTGATTTCTGTCCCTACCTTGCTGATCTTTTAGAGGGCTGTTGTGGGCCTTTTAAGGACATGGAGAGGCTTCCAGCAGCCAACTCAGAGAGGAAAAGTTCAGAGGCTTTGCAAGTAGCCAAGTAACTAAAACTCTTCCCAGCTTTGCTGATGTTTTAGCTTAGCAGGGAAGGGGAAGACCTGGACCCAGGTGCCTCACTGAGCTGTGTGAGTGTGGCCATTTTTCTGATTGTTTGGTCGCTGCAGCTGCTGTTTTGAGTGTTTCTTTTCTAGTGCTTCCCTGGGGCATCTTAGCAGCTCCATGAGCATCCCTTGTGTGTGCTTCCTGCTATCTTCATGAGTTGGATCCCAGCCTATAGTCCGGCTGCCATGTACTCTAGGCTTCAGTGGCAAGAAGACACCATCTTAAGAGTGTTTGTACTTGGCAGATGATGATGTGCAATGATATAATGTTCACATAAAGTCTGGTGTTGGCCTAATTATAGGTGGGGTTGGGTGCTTAGGAAAATAACTCTCATAGTGATTACCCTACAAGATTAATTGTATAAGGAATGGGGGATATCCAAGAGTCCAGAAGAATTTAGTCCCATGAGAAAAGGAATGAGTACATTGCAGAATAAAGCAGTTCTAGTGCTAACAGCCACATCTTACTACAAGTAGATCAGTTTTACAGAAACACTCACTTTAATGTTCTATTTATCATAGAAGTAGATATGTCTAGTGTGTTATTGAAAATTCAGAAAGTAATTGGAAAGTAATTAGAGCTACAATTAGTGATTAATTCACTCATTTTTCATTTGAAACAGTATCACAGATCAAAGTAGTACTGCGGCAGAAACTTAAAAGGACCAGGCTGATGTTAGGAAAGTTATTTAAAAACATTGATTCACAATAGTGTCTTCTACAGACTCCATTCAAAGTATGTCAAATTTATTTTTAAACCTTTATTTTGAGTAAGACACAGGCAACCTGCTTTTGGTTTTGATGTAAGCATTTTTGCTGTGGATAAGAAAAAACAATAGAGTTCTGAAAATACAATCAAGAAACTTTGAAAGCACTTAAACATAAAAATAAAATAAATAAATGTGAACCAAACTCTGGAACAATTCCTAAGATGTTTGGCACTGTTAATAGAGGTTTCTTGCCATTTTATTTTATAAGTTTATTGTATAAGTAGAGAGTCCTTATAAATTATTATCCAAAGAATGAAGACAAAATTGGAGTAGTAAATAATTACCCGGGAGCAGAATGTGTTAACTGCTGTTGGCCTGAAAAAGGGTAGGGTTTAGGAAGAATTGATTTATCACCTTAGTCCTCTTAGCATGAATCAGTATCTTTAACCTTGGATAAGTAACATTATGATGGTGATTAATAATCCTGAACTTTAATTCTAAATATGTACCTTGGTAAAGACAGAGAAGATACTATAAAGTTATCAAACATCAGAAAAGCTTTCTTAATTCTGCTTTGCTGCCTATGAAGTTGATTTTTCCATTTCCTACAGTTAAAATTTTTTTGACATGTAAATGTTTTCTGCCCAAGGATTGATTACATCTATGTAAATATCTGCATGAGAATATTCATTAGTTGGTCAGCTCCATTACTGTGGCAAGTTACTGCCTTGAAACAAGGAGTCAAGAGTGGAAAACATTGAATCTTGAATATATTTTGCATAAGCACTTATCTTGTTAGATGAGAAAATGGTAACTATGAAGTCAACCTTAAATATCTTTCAAAATTATATCTCTTTAAACTCTTTGTAAGTCTATTATCTAAATTAGACCTTGATTATAGAGTCAAAATCAGCTGTTGGTTAATTATGTATATTATTTCATGATGTTAAATACACTCTTTTCTAATTTAGATAATTATAGAGTTGTAGAATTTTAAAACTGCAGTTTTTATCCTTTGTGAAACAAATTTCTGGGGAAAAATTGCATAAAATAAACAATCAGATAAAGTCACATATATAAAAAAAGATAATATATCAGTGTACATTTTATCAATCCTTATATACATATTTTTTATAAATATTCCAATTCACAAGAGGGACAAGTCCTTCAATTCTCATTACATATCTCCATGGAGACCACTGCATATACTTTTAGAATTCACTTTCCCACTGCATAACTCAACATAGATAACCATAGGGAGTTCAGATTGTATCAACATTATTTACAAACCAGAAATCAAAATTGAGGTAAGGCCCTTTGTTTAGGAATGACTGAGTAGAGGATCTTGGTGAAACAGCAGTGAAAATCACCTGAATTATATTAATATGATATCCATAACTTGTCACCAATCAGTAGGAAGCTATCAATTAAAATATCTGCAAATTAAAAAGCATACATTTTAGGAGAAAAACAATTTTTACTTAAAATATTCCACAAAAAATACATTTAGTTTATTTCCAGAAGTAGTTTTTTTTAATATATTTTTAAGATAACTGACACATAGGAATCTAAAAATACAAATACTTGTTTATTAATGAAATATGATTGGTTACAGTTTACTGTGTTCAAATGGTTGTTTGCTTCTATTTTAATGATAAGGGAAAATGTTCACAACTAGTGGTGATTAGTGTGACTTCACTTTCTTTCATGTTCAGTCTGAGTAGAGGTAACATATATATATTGATTCTTTCAAAAGGATCAGCTTTTGTTTCTATTAAGTTCTCTTTTGATTTTCTGGTGTTTTATTTCCTTTATTTATATATATATATATTTATATTTTATACTTGGAGAGCAAAGGGACAAAGAATTCCAAATTCCAGTGGGCTGCAGTAGAACAGTATGTGTTTCTTGTGGTGGGAGTTGTGTGGTACAAATGACGAGTGTGATCATGTAATTCTGAATCATATATGGCACTCTAAAACAAAGCTACTTCAATAAAAAAAAGTTTTCTCCCTATTTTCAACTTTATACTTTTATTGTAGGCTTTCATACATTTTGATGAGGTATAATATATCAATTTTTCATTTTATACATTATTCTAATAGTGTGAAGTATAAACACATGCCTAGAATTAGAATTGTCTCTTAGTTTTTTCCTAAATGTGACATAGTTTTCTATTTTATGTATACATGCTTAATACAGTTTTGTTAATTTTGCTTGAAGCGGCTATCTTTCCTCTATTTAGTTAGTTTATACTTTTGTCTGAAATCAGTTGAGTAAAATTCTATGGGCATAATTCTGAATTTTTTATTCTGTTCCACACCACCTTGATACCTGAGCTATACAGTGAGTCTTAATATTAAGAGGAGTAACTCCATCCAATTATTAATTTTAAACATATCTTTATTCAATTTTCTTTATATTTTCATGTAAATTTTATCTTGCCCATATCTAGAAAACATTTGACATTAATAGGTATTGAATTAAATCTATAGACCAATTTGGGAAGAATTGCTATTTTACTATGTTGAATTTTTCAACCTGTACACACAGTCTATCTCTCCATTTAGTCTTAAATAAGAATGTTCTTACTGGATGTTTTAAATAACAATAATATGCTAACTCAACATGTAGTATCTAGGCAAATTTTATTATGTTTATAAGTAGGCATTTCATTTCCTTTGAAATGATTTCAAATATTATTGTTTGTTTTTTTAATTGAAACAAACCTTGGGGCCTCCATTTGGGTGCAAAGGGTTAAGTTTCAGCACTATGAAGCTATCCATAGCTAAAACAGCATGAGTTAGATCCCTGGCCAGGGAGGTGGCCCACATGGGGTGATAGACCTCTCCTGTTTCATCAGCTGCTCCCCTCAGCAGTGCATTTCAATCTATCCACCTGTTCTGTTCCCCACTCTGTCTCTGGTGTATCCTCTCACACTCCACACCTCTGGCTTGTACTCTAGTTCTTGCATGCATGCATAAATAAACCTTTTTTATAAAGAAACATAACTTATATTACAAAAAGCTATTTTAAAAGTATATAATTCAATTGTTTATGGTATATTCACAAGGTCAGATAGCCATCATAACTAATTACAGAACATTCTCTTCACGTTCAAAAGAATACCCAAATTCTCATTCTCTGAGAATTACTAAGTTGTTTTCTATCTCTATGAATTTAACTTGTCTGCACATTTCATCTAAAAAATTATATAATAATGAGTGATCTTCTATGTCTGCCTTATTTCACTTAGCATAATGTTTTCCAGCTTTATCTCATCTATATCAGATATTAGTACTTCAAACATATTTATATCTGAATATATTATGCAATATAGATATGCCATAGTTGTTTATAGTTTTTTCAGTTTATAGATATTTAAGTTATTTTTACTTTTGGTTATTATAAATAATGTTGTTATAAACCATTTATAAGTGCTACTCTACAAAATATATTTTCAATTGTCCTGGAAATATACCTCAGAGTTAGAACACTGAATCATATTATTTCTATATTTAAATCACATGAGAATCTTAAAAGTTGCTTTCCAAAGTCACCACCATATTTTGCTTTCCTGCCAGCAGTGTTTTAGTGTTCACATTATTCCTCAGAGAGTCAACATATGTCTTTTATATTCTAGTCAATGTGAAGTGGAATCTCATTGTGGTTTTGTTTTCCATGCCTGACACAACTAATAATTTTGAACATCTTTTCATATCTTTATGGGGTGTTGGTACATCTTGGGAGATGTCTGTTTAAATACTGTCCATTAAAAAATTGGGTCCCTTTTTATGAAATTATTGAGTTAAATTTTTATAAAGTATAGTTAAGTCTCTTAACAGATGATTTAACAATATACTCTCCCATTCTGTTGGTTGTCTTTTCACATTTTTGGCAATAACCTTGGATGCAAAAACTTAAAAAAAATTGATAACTTACAATTTATCCAGGTTTCTTTCATTTCTTGTGACTTTGGTCCCATATCTTAGAGGGCTTGTCAAATTCCAGGTCAGGGAAATTTATACCTATGCTTCCTCATTTTATAATTTCAGCACTTATATTTAGGTTTGATCCATTTTGAGTTAAATTTTGTGTAAGTTTTGAGGTAGGCATCCAACTCACACATATATATATGTAAAGTTGAACTATATCCATATATATAAAATTTATCTTGGGGGGTCTCATTGGTGGTGCAGGGGCTAAGCACTGCATTATGAAGCATCTGCAGTCACTATAGCACTAGTTTGATCCCTTACCAGGGAGGTGATCCACATGGTACAGCAGACCGCTCCTGCCTCACTTGCTGCTCCCTTCAGCAATGTATTTTCAGTATATCTGCCTGTTCTGTTCCTTGCTCTGTCTCTGGCTAATCTTCTCTCTCCCCACACCTCTGAACTGTACCTCAATTCTTGTATGCATAAATAAATAAATCTTTAAAAATATTCTCTCCCATTAATGTTCTTGGAACATTGTTCAAAACTAAGAAGGTAGCATTATGTTTTTATTTCCAATTCTATTCCATTGACTTTCCTTTCTATCTTAATCCTGACATCACTCTGTCTTTACTATTTTAGATTTGTATAAATTTTGAAATCAGAAAATGGGATTATATGAATTTGATATTACTACTTAAGATAGTTTGGCCTATGTAAGTTCCTCTCATGTCCATATAAATTTTAGTATCACTTATAAATTTCTGCAAAATCTCAGATGAGATTTTATAGGAATTGTTTTAAATCTGTAGAACAATTTAGAAAGAACAATTTAGAACAATTTAGAAAGAAAAAAAAAATATTTCAGTCTTCCAATCCATGAACACAAAATATCTTTGCACTTATATAGGTCTTAATAATTTATTTTATTTTATATTTCTCTGTATTTGATACCAGGCAGCAAGGAGCACTAAAAATGGCAAAGGACACTTCCCAAATAGTTTACCAGATACTGTATGAGTTCTTCATGCACATACATAATTGCAAGACTACTTAGGCTCAGAAAACAACAATACTGGGGTTTAGTTAACAAAGAGGACAAAACAAAGAGTTACTGAAGCCAAAAATGCCATTTACCTCATCCAAAGCAATGGTCAGTGTTTTCAAGTTCTAAACAATAAGCAGCTATGATGGTGTCTTCATACCACTGAGGATGCAGAGCTCCTCTCTGTAACAATAGGTTACAGAGACACATACAAGATGGTGTCTTCCTGCCACTGTGGACATGGAGCATGTGGCAGCCAGACTATAGACTGGAGTCCAGTTCACAAAGACAACAGAAGACACAAGAAGATGCTCCCGGAGCTGCCGAGATGCTCCAGCACAGCACTAACAAGCGACGCTTAAAACAGCACCTGCAGCACCTGAACAACCCAATAAAGAGCAACACTCACAGCTCAGCAAGGTGCCTGACCCCAGGTCTTTGCCTTCCCTGGCAGGCTGTAATAGCAGCAAAACCGGGAACAGTTTCAGTTGCTAGGCTAATTGCAAAGCCTCCAAACTTTTCCTCTCTAAGGCTGACTGCTGGAAGCCTCTTCATGTTCTTCAAAGGCCAGTAACAGCCTACTGGAAAATCAGGCATGGGGGCTAAAATCACTGACCCTGAAACGCTGAATCCCAAATACTGAATAATCTGGAGTCCCTTATATTTATTTATTACCAGTTACTCCATCCCAAAATGTGATGCTTTTTAGCATTTTCCCTAGGGTTATCTATCCTCACCAACAATCCCCCTCCAGGGTACCTCTGTAACGATTTTGACTTCAGCCACCAATTAGAAACTGATAAATCATATTTTGCCCCCATTCTCAAATAAGCAAAATCGTGAAGCTACGTCATCCTTTATGCATTGTTCCTTTTACTTTATCTATTTTCAATGTGCATGGTGTACTACAGAATGCAGAAAGTCCTTCATCCATTTTTATGACTGAACAGTATTCTGTTGTATGAATATGACATATTTTGCATACCTACTCATTCATTGATGCTTATTTAGATTCCTTCCATCTTGTAACTATTGTGAGTAGTAGAGCTATGAATATTCCTGTACTCGTATTTGAATACCTGTTTTCAATTCTTTAAAGTATATAAAATTGTTAAGTGAAATTGCTAGATCACATGGTCTTTCTATGTTTAAGTCTTTGAGACATTGCCAAACTGTTTTTCGTACAGTACACATTTCACTCCTTTCAGCAATGTATGAGAGCTCTAATTTCTCTACATCCTTGACAATAATTTCCTTATCAAATATCTGATTTGCACGTATTTTCTCCTATTCAAAACATTATATTTCTTTTGAGTATTCCTTGGTGCACAATTATTTTTTCATTTTGGTCAATCCAAGTAATCTGTTATTTTTGAAGTCCTTATTGGCAGCTCTATTAAGATTTTCTGATCCTTTCAGAGTCAGTTTTGGTTGTATGTATATTTTTAGGAATTTATTGAAGAACTTTAACTGTTTTTTGCCTATAATCATTAAACATTCCCTTATAATTCTTTTTAATTATTTAAGGTCAATTAAAAATTATTTTATTCCTGATTTTAGTAGTTCGAATTCTCTCTCTCTCTGGTTTGGTTTGCAATTGATTCTGACTTCCATTGAGATTGGAGAATTATTTGCATGAGTTCAATCCTCTCCAATTTAGTGTGGTTTGTTTTATAACCTCATATAGGGTATATCTGGGTTTGAATTAATTACTTTATGATTTTTTCTTCTCCTTTGTAGGAGAAAGACAATTACTATAATAGTTAAGATTAAAATAGCATATTATATATAAATGCTCAGATATTTTTGCATATAGCCAAATTATATATTGATAAGAACTATTACCAATAACAGTAAACAAACAAATGGTGATTCAAATTGTTTGAATTACAAAATAAACTACATAAGCACATGCCACCATTCTCATATGATTTTCTGGCATATAAGGATTCAACAACTCTCTAGAGGCAATCTAGTGTGTGAACAATCAGAGTTATGCTTAAAATACATGTTACCTGAGTCACTGTTACTTTATGATCAACTAAAATGCACCAAGAGATTCCTGCAGCTGCTGTTTTTGGATTTATATCAAATCTCCAGAATAATAGTTGCCCATTTTAAAAGTGGTTATTATTAGAACATCAGTCTTACACAGCTTGAAGCAGTCCTGCATGTCAAATAGTCCAGATGTTAAAAGAGGAACACCTAATTTTTCAAGCAACTTTACAAAGCATAGTAAATGTGAATCCTCAAACTGCAAAGAAGGTGCAGTAAATTGTGAGGAAAGGGAAAACCATATTCTTATTCTAGAGTCTCTCATTAATTAACTGTGACCTTGGGCAAAGTGTTTGTCTTCTTTGTACTTCACTTTTCTTAAATAAGCATAAACTAAATGGATTAACTGATAACAGAATTTCTTCGAGCTTTTAAAAATTCATCTATCTGCTTTAGAATAGTGGAAAAAATGTCCTCTCTGGTGCCTGTGGTAGTGAACATATTCCTTTCTTCCCAAATGAGTGTTAGCAAGAACATAGATATCACTTTACAGTCTTAAACTCCAAACCACTGGACACAACTTAACTTGTAAGTCAGTTTTCTAGTATTTTCTTCAGTGTTGCTAGGAGTCACATTGTAGTAATTTCAAATCAGTTACTCCCAAAAGCATAGGTGCAATTAGGACTCTAAGACCACTGAGAAGGGTGATGTGGTCCATCACATATATAAAACCCAACACATGATTCTTCTTCCAAGATTTCTTGTAAGTTTGTTTTTCCTTTGCTCCCCTGAAGAACTAATGAAAGTTTCAGAATTACCAATAAGACTCTAGTTAAAGCTCTCTCAATTTCTGACCTAATAAACTTAAAACCTTTGTGACCATGGACATGATAGCTAATCTTTCAAATCATAGTGTTCTCATCATAGACCTGTCTTCAAGATTAAATGGATAATGCATATTTAGCTCTTTAACTTTAGGTTCATCACTGTACTTTGAAACTATTCTATATATTTCATTCCTTTACACGGATAATTATTGGTCAGAACTCACACATTTTTGGTGATATTTAGATTTTTTAACAAAAAAAATCATTTTACAGATATTTACAGTAAAATCTAATGGAATATCTCATTTTTTTCCCAATCTATTTTATTTAATCATCTGTCTTGATTTTCACCTCCTTGGAAACAAATACTTTATATTACTTCTAATGAAACAAGTACTTTATATTACTTCTAGTGATGATTTCTAGGTTTCCACAATTTCTGTTACATCTAGGTAGAGATAGAGAAAATAAAAGTCATAGAAAACTAGGCACAAGAGAGTGGAGAGGCATGTGATATAATGGTTGAAATAGAGAACCAAAACTTGAGTTAATATTCTAGTTATAATATGTAGTAATCCCATGACCTTTGGCAGTGACTTAGTATATCTATACTTCAGATTTCAAATCTGCATTTTTGAGATAATAGCACCAGCCTCTTAATGTCCAAGTTAGGATATAACAACTTATAATGTAAAACAGAAAATAACAGTTGGCGTGTAGCAAACACTAAATATTTATCAAGGTTATTAATATTGATTGAATTCTAAATGTGTACTGTTTACAACTTTTTATTAATCTCAATTTTGAATTTCTTTAAAAATATGTTTTACTCATATTTATAATGAAATGGTGGGATCAGACAGTTAAGTACTCTGCAAACAAGTCTCAGATTACAGATAAGAGTTCAAACTTGGGGGCCTCCCTGGTGGTGCAAGGGGTTAAGTCTCAGCACCATGAAGACTATCATCAACCACTGCAGCACTAGTTGGATCCCTTACCAGGGAGGTGATCCACATAGCTCAGCAAAACTCTCCTGTCTCATCTGCTGCTCCCCTCAGGAGTATATTTCAGCAGATTTTTCTGCTCTGCTCCCTACTCTGTCTCTGGTGAATGTTCTTACCCCCCCTTGAACCTCTGGCCTGTACCCCAATTCTTCTACATAAAAATAAATAAAATATTTTAATAAAGAGCTGAACCTTGAATGTAAATATGCCTCGTGTCATGTCCATGTTTTTAACTTATTACTATATACAGTTATTTTCAAACATCATATGTCTACATCTTTAAGAAATAGTAAAGAATACATAATCAAAATAATATACTCACAGAATTTATGGCATGCTAAGATGAAGGTTTATCATAACTGAATTCACTTGCCTAACTGTTGCAGAATAAAATTGTAGTAACTGCTACAGATAGTGTAAGAATAAAATAAATTTTGGGCTGATTTCACTCAACATTATCTATTTTAATTTTTTTAAAGATTTATTTATTTATGCATACAAGAACTGGATTATAGGCCAGAGGTACGGGGGGAGGTGGTGAGAGGATTCACCAGAGACAGAGTGGAGAACAGAACCCACAGATAGGCCCAACCACACTGCTGAGGGGAGCAGCGGGTGAGACAGGAGAGGTCTGTTGCACCATGTGAGTCACCTCCTTTGCTGGGGATTGTGACTGTGGATGCTTCATAGTGTGGTGCTTAATCCCTTCTGCCATTATCACATCAAGGTCTATTCATTATGTTCCAAATGCATGGCTTTATCTTTCTTCACAGCTGTGTGATAGTCCACTGAACATATATGCTCCACAGTTTCTTTATCCATTCAGGTGTTGAAGGGCACATAGGCTGGTTCCATGATTTGGCAGTTGTAGACAGTTCATAATGTTCTTAGGCATAGATAGATCTTTTTATATTAGATCTTCATGCCATTTGGATAAATACCTAGTAGTTGTATTACTGGAAAAAATGGAATTTCCATCTTTATTTTCTTGAGAAATCTCCATACAGTTTTCCACAGTGACTGTACTAGCTTGCATTCCAATAGTAGATGAGTTTCTTTTTCACCCCAACCTTGCCAATATTTGTTAACTCCAAACTTTTTATATGGACCATTCTCACAGACGTGAGGTTGAATCTTGTGTGGTTTTAATTTGTGTTTATCTCATAATAAGTGATGTTGAAAAATTTTTCATATGTCTATAGGCTATCTGTATGTCTTCTTTAGAGAATTCATGTTGAGGTCTTTTGAATTTTTTTTTTTTTTTTTAATTTGGGTTGTTTGCTTCTGTGTTGTTGGATTGTGCAAGTGCTTTTTAAATTTTGGAGATGAATCCCTTGTCAGATGCATGATATACAAATGATTTTTCTATTCTTTAGATTGCTCTTTTGTTTTTGTGATGATTTCTTTTGAGGCACAGAATATTTTTTTGATAAAGTACCATTTGTTTATTTTTGTTTTTGTTCCCTTTGTTGTTGGGGTTGTATTGCCAAATATGTGTTTGTGGTAGATGTCCTATAGTTTCTCTTTATATCCCCTAAATGGTATCTTCTGTATTTTCTTTCAAGTATTATATAGTTTCATTTCAAATTTTTAATGCATTTCCAGTTAACTTTAGTGTATGGTGTTAAATATAAGTCTTGCTTTATTATTATTATTATTATTGCACATAGCTATCCAAGTTTTCCAGCATCATTTATTACAAAGACTATCTTTTCTCCAATATATGATCATAATTTTTCTCAAAAATTAACTGCTCATATTTATATGGTTTTATCTTTGATTTTCATTTTATTCTATTGATCTGATTTTCTTTTTCTGTTTCAGCACCATACTGATCAATTACTGTTGATATGTATATTGTTAGAAGTCAGGAAGTGTGATGATTCCATTTTCTCTCTCTCTCAAGATTGTCTTAACTATGCAGGGCTTTTGTTGTTCCATATAAATTTGATAATTGTTTGTTATATTTTCTTTTAAAAAGTCATTGGTATTTTAATATGTATTGATTAAACCTATAAATTACTTTGGGTGGTATGACTCCTTTAATGATGGCAGTTCTTCCTGCCCATGTTAAGGGATATCTTTCCATTTTAGATGGTCTCTCTTAATTGCAAAATATAAATATAAACAAACAAACAAAACAATTGCACATAGACAATAGAAGAAGTAAAAATTTGAACTTAGCAAGTAGAAGGTAGTGATTACCTGAGGGAATAAGGAAAAGGTTAATGGGGGGAAGATGATGTATAGACATGGATGGTTTGGTGGAGGGAATAAAAATAAACAATCTTTAACTTGAAAAAAAAATAAAAAATAAAAAAAACCACAATCTGAAGGCAAATAGTTTAATCTGTCCCTTTAAATTTTCTATCCATTAAGGGAGATAGTCTGCATCAGGATAAAACTCTAGGTGAAAACAGAGGAAACTAAAGTAGAATTTCTTTATTGAGCTAAAAGGACAATATTACAATCTTTCCTTCACCTAAATGTTCTCAAAGTATAAGAATGGAAATGATGACTAGAGAAAATTATTTTAATGATGTCAATATTATTTATGTGTATTTGTGTACTTCTAAAGGTCTAGTATGTGAATACTATTATTTTCTTTCACCAAGGAGAGTGTCTCTCTGAGGCTAAAAAATAATAAAAAAGTCTTCATGTCACTGTTACTATGATAGCACAGCAGCTAAACGGAGACTTGCCAGCTGGATCAGCTTTCTCAAATAGATGTCAATTAGTTTTTCTTTCATCTGTCCATATATTCCCAGAACAATAAGTTGCCACCATTATTCACCTTCTGCTGAAATTTTCTATTGGCTGAAGTAAAAAATTTCTAAGCTTTCTTTCAGTTTTAAAACTTTATGATCACCTGTTTAAATATTTGATAGAATGCCTAAGTTAAATTTACAAGGACAACCAGAAAAATGAATTTTCATAGAAGCACCCATGCCAGTGTGTTGAACTGATTATCAATGCATTTTCTGAACTTACATATGAACATTTGATCAAAAACTCTGTACTCCCAGAAGGGACTGACTGCTTTACCAAATATACACTCAATGTTATGAAAGTAACCAAGAAGGTATTTCATTTTTCAAAGTAACCAAGAGGTATTTCATTTTTCCCAGATTGTCTGCTGACATTTAATAGTTGATGATAAGAATATATATCTTTTGACAAGTGGAGTAACATACCTTGTCTAATATGAATAAAATGATTCTCACTCTGATCCTATCATTTTCCCTGAAATATCTCAGTGATGTGTTTGTTACTTTGATGTAAAAATGAGCATGATGTTTCTGACATTACAATAAAGACTTTTAAAATAAGTTTTCTATAGTATTTATCTGTGTCCAGCTCTACATGATGAAATGTTTTTGTTTGTGATAAATTTATAAATGTCTAAATTCTGACACTTGAAATGTTCAAAGCAGCCACATTAATGGAGATTTTTGTATAGCTATAAACACATTAATAAAGAATGAAAGCAGGCTTTCAGCCAGTTTGTTGCAGCGGAGACATCATTTTCCTGGAAACAAATGATGTGTTAAGTTCAGCCGCCATCACAGTGACAATACAAACAACTTAAAAACAGAATTATTGCAAAGAGTTCCACTTTACTTGCTAGTAATTGAAACGCTATTCACTTTGATACTATCGAGAAATATAGGTTTTCAATTTTTTTTTCTTAAAAGAAACACCTATATAAAGCAGAAGTGTGCATTCAGATTCTTAGTTGTATTGATTTTAATAGGTAAAAAAGTAAATTGTAATAAATTAATTTTTTCATCTTCGTAAGTATTTCAACTAGGAAAACTATTTTTTCTAGAAATACAAAAGTTAAATATTTGCACTTTTTATTTTTCAGTCACAAAATTAAAAAAGGCTAGAAAATCATGTTTAAATTTATGGTCATATGTTGTGGGATCCTTGGTCCTCCACGTTTTCGGGGTTATTGTCTCAGTGCCCAGAGTTCTTGATGGTCCACTAAATGTACAATCAGGCAAAAGTCCTGGTATGAGGAACATAATAACTGGGAAACTAGTATCTGCAGAAAACAGCAGACAGATTTCTGGCCAGATTAGCAAGACCAGCAAAAATACCTTACTTGTAAAGATGAGAAGAAAGTTAAGTGAGAATAGGGAATTGAGAAAATATGCTCTGATTAGTGGGAAATATGGAGGCCCACGAGCAATAGCCCTGGTCACTCCACCTTAGCTTGCACCAGAAACTAATATATCCCCGATACCCCCCCAACATATACATTCCCTATGTGCTTGTCCACCTTCTCTGAATCTGATTCTAAATATGAGACTGCCCTTGGATAGGGGCCTGAATCTTCTTGGTGTAATCCCTCTAGGTCTCTCACTGCTTCAACCTAGTTGGACTTTGAGTAATATCTGGTGTCCCATGCTGTTCCCAATGCTGCTGTTCTGAGATGCAGCAATAGGTTATTTTGTTCACTATCCAGTTGGAAGATAAACAAGTTGAAAGGATATAGAATGTCAAAAAGTGTGCCAGGGTTGAGGAAAATGCAAGGAATAGTGATTTTTCTGAGCATAGTATTCAATGCATAAAAGTTAGTAGTTACATATATATAATTCTTCCATATTTTTAATCCATAACATTTGAAATAAAATGATCATCACACTTATTTTATGTTGTTACTATTTTACTAGCAATAATTCTAAATTTTTCTAGGATGTTTTCTCAGGTTTTAATACTATTTAGTCAAAAATCTTTACACCAAAAATATTCCTATGTATATGTTCATAATAACACATATGTGACTGTACATATATAATAAACTAAGTGAACAAAGCATCTTGCTCAGTCCAAATGTTCGCCATAGTGTGGAGGCTATTTTACCAGAGTATTGCAAAAGTTAAATTATACATCAGGTAAAGAAAAATATATATATATTTGACACCCAGGAGATGAACTTGAAACAAACAAAAAAGGCTTTTGCCTGCCTCCAATATCAAACAACAGCAACAGCACACACACACACACACACATATATGTATACTTATAAATATGCAACCTTTGTAATCAATTCCATTTAGGAATTATAGATGAATGGGAGCTAGCTCTCTAACTGAAAGAAATGTCTCAAGTTTCAGGCAACAATAAAATGTGCAAGGGATAATCTATTTTTATACATAATTCTGATAATTTTTTGATATAACTTTTTTGTGGAGAGTAAAATATCTTTTAATAAATACATTGATTTTTATTAAGGTCATATTTGTTTACAAGATCATACACAGTTTATCAGTATAGGTTCAGGTTTCCTCAGATGTATATTACCACGTCACAGCTACCACCATGGCAAACATAATGCTCTAGCATAGTTTACGGGGTCCATTGCAAACACCTTATCGACAACTTTCTCTCATCATAGCTTCAGTTCTGCAGTCAGATTTTTATTCATTTATTTTCTGTTTCTTTCTTTGTGTCTCTGTATTCCATACACAAGTGAAATAATCTGGTATTTGCATTTCTCCTGATTTATTTCACTTAGCATAATCCTTGCTAATTCAATCCACTTTATCCCAAGTGACAAGATTTCATCTTTTTTATAGCTGATAAGTATTCCATTTTGTCTGTACACCACAACTTAATTCACTCATCTATATTTTGACTTAAGTTGTTTCAATATGTTAGCTTTTGAAAATAATTGCAATGAACATAGGGGTTTATGCATCCATTCAAATCAATGTTTTTACATTGTTTGAATAGCTATCTATAAGCTGAATTGCTGGATCACATGGTAGCTCTATTTTCAATATATTGAGACACCTCTGTATTGTTTTCCATAGACCTGGACTAGTGTAGATGCCCATTAACAGTGTACAGGGATTTTTTTTTTCACTACCCTTCTCAGCATTTGTTCCTTCTAATTTTTTTGATAGGGTCATTCTCACACATTTGTAGTAGAACCTTATTGTGGTTTGGATTTGCATTTCTCTGATGATAAATGATGATGAGCATTTTTTCACATGTCTGTTGACTATCCATATATCTACTTTGGAGAAGTGTCTATTTGGCTCTTTTGCCCATTTTGTGACTAGGTTATTTGTTTTCTTTAAGTTATATGAGTTCTTTGTGGATTTTAGATATCTGTCTTTTATCAGGTGCATGCTGTCCAATATTTCATTGGGTCCAGGAGACTGTTTTATTGTTTTAGTGATAGTTGCTGTCACTGTGAAAAGATTTTTAATTTGACATAGTCCCTTTTGTTAATTTTCTTTGTTTTCCTTCTCTAGAAGTGGAGTCCCCAAACATATCACTGAACTCAGTGTTGTAGAGTGTTTTGCTTATATTTTATTCTACATATTTTATGTATTCTGGTCTTGCATGAAATCTTTGATTCATTTGAATAAATTTGGTATGATATAGAAGTGTAGTTTCATTCTTTTGTATATGACTTCAATATTCCAGCACCATTTGTTGAAAATAAAACTCTCCTTTTTCCAATGTATATGCTTGACTATATCTAATTATTTGTCTATGTAAGCATAGTTTATTTCTGGGCACTCAATTTTCCATTGGTCTGTGTGTCCATTTTCAGTACCGTGACATTTTGGTTACTATAACTTTATTGTATATTTTTTTGGGCAATGTCATATATCTATTAATTTTCTTTTTTGATTAGTATTTCTTTAGTTTTTCAGAGTCTTCTGTGGGTCTATATAAACCTCAGTAATGATTGTTCTATTTCTTTGAATGATGTCATTGGAACTTTGACTGGGATTGCACTGAATTTGTATATTGCTTTGGACAAAATGGCCGTTTTAACAAAGTTGATTCCTGCAATCCATGATCAGGGAATTTCTTTGCATTTTGAGTCTTCTATTTAATTTAATAATAACTTAAAGTTTTCACTGTGAAGATCCTTCACTTGTTTTGATACAATTTTTCCTAAGTATTTTTTATATAATATTGTAGATAAGATTGTTTCTTTAATATTCTCATTTCCAATCCATTATTTACATAATATGAAAACAACCAATCTTTGAATGTTGTTACTTTTAACCTGCCAATTCACTATATTGATTTATTGTTTCAATTAGTTTTTTTATTGGTTCCTTTAGCATTTTCTATGAATATTTTTAAAGATTTATTTTTTATTCATTTATGCATACAAGAGCTTGGATGTATGCCAAAGTTGTGGGGGTGAGGATTCACCAAAGACAGAGTAGGGAGCAGAACAGGCAGATCCACTGCAATACACTGCTGAGGGGAGCAATGGGTGAGACAGGAGAGGTTTGTTGCACCATGTGGGTCACCTCCCTGTGTGGGGATTAAACTCATGCTACAGTGGCGGCCAATAGCTTGATAGTGGTGAAATTTAACCCTTTTTGCCACCAGGGAGGCCCAGTTTTCTGTGAATATTATGTTATCTGCAAATAATGATAATGTTACTTCTTATTTTTAAATTTAGTTCAGTTAGCATCCTTCTCTTGATAATTGTTCTAGTTAGAACTTCCATTTTTATGTTAAATATTAATGGTGAAAGTTGACATATTTTTTTTTGTATCTAATCTAAGGGGAAAGGTTTTCAGCTTCTTACCACTGAGTACTTTGTTTGATATGGCTTTATCATATATGACCAACCTTTAATACATAAGGTGTCTTCCTTCTCTTCCCCCCCTTTTTTTCTGAGGACTGATTTTATAACAAATTGCTATTGAATCTTATCAAATATGTTTTCTGCATGTATTAATGTGAGCATATGATTTATATCTTTCATTTTATTGATGTTATAAAGGATCAGGTTTTGGACATGAAACAATTCTTGAATCCCTGAAATAAATCTCACTTCTTATGGTGAGTAATCATTTCAATGTGTTATGAATTCAATTTACTAAAATTTTATTGAGGAATTTTGTATCTATATTCTTCAGGGATAGTGATCTATAATTTTCTTTTGTGTGTGTGTGATGTCTTTTTGCTATGAGAGTAATAATATCTCATAAAATGTGTTTGGGAATAGTCACTCTTTCTCAGTTTTTTTTTTTTTTTTGAAGATTTTCAGAAGGATAGGTATTAATTTATCTTTGAAGGTTTGGTAGAACTCACTAGTGAAACTTGCCCTGTTTTTTGGGTTTTTTTAATGGAAGAATTTTGATTACCGTTTCAATTTCCTTGCTTGTAATTGACCTCTATTTATTTCTGATTCAGCTGCATAGATTAAATACTTTTAAAATAATTTTCAGTTTCTTCTAAGTAATCCAATTTATGGCACATAGGTTTTCATAGCAGTCTCTTATAGTCTTCTGTATTTCTAAGTTGTGCATTGCAACTATTCTTTCATTTCTGATTCCACTTGTTAGCTTTCTCACCTCATTTCTTTGTGAATTTAGCAAAGCTTTTTTAGTTTTGTTTATTTTTTTCAATTACTAGCTTTTGGTTTGATTTATCTTCTTATACTTATATCATTCATTCTTCTTTATTATTTCTTTTCAATTGACTTTTGGTTTTATTTGTTCTGTTCCTTTTTTTCTGGCTCCTTACAGTGTGAGTTATGCAGTTATAGATTTGAGGTCTTTGTTTTGTAAAATGGCTACTCAAAAGATATTATTCAGTATGTTTCTCCTCCAAATGTGCCTTTCCATTTTTATGATTCATGTGGAAGTGTTTCAAATTTTAGGTTAGAGAGAACTTATTTAAAATTTAAACAGAAAATTATACATATCTTGAAATCAAAACCCTAGGTATCATTGACTTAGGTAGGGCAAGTGGTTCATGAAACTATGGGAGAAAATGAATTCTGGTCAAATATTTATATTTCTGTTTTTACTATAAAATTTTATTGGTTTGTTGCTATTCCCCACCATGATAGTTTTTTTAATTATAATTAATCTGATGAGATACCTTGTATCTCCAACCCAAAATGCCTATCCACATATTAAAAATTATTTTCAGGGTTTTCATTAATTCTGTAACTACTGGTAATTGAGAATCTTTTCATTTTTTTACTATTGAGGAAAAATATACCTAATCACTGAACCCAACATTTTTCCCAATCACAAACCACTAGATGCTTTGATAATGGCCCATTACATTTTCCATATTTCCTGCACAGGCATTATGCTTAATATTCTGAAAGATACTTTGCAATGCATTTAATTCATCCATGACACAGGCACATTTGTAGTCTGTGCTTTTATGTTCACTGCAGTGTTGTAAGTGGCCTAAGTATATGTATTAAGGCAATTTCAGTAAATATAAATTTTCAACATATATAGCATCTGGTATTTAGGCATAAACAGATGGCTCAAGTGCAGATGTTTTCAGATATTGGCTACTGTTCCATTGTAGATCATAAATCATGGTTATATCCAACAGCTCTTAAGCTAAAGAAGATAGATGTAAAGCTTTCTTACCAATCAAGGAGGATTTAATGGTAAGAAGAAAGATACTAAATCTCCATTTATATAACTAGCTAGTTTCCCATGCCATTTTGATTACACTTGAAATGAGTATAAAGGACACAATGGCAAATCAAATATATCCCTAAAAAAATGATAGATATAATAAACACAACTGATACTTACTTTGAATTTTCAGCATGCCAGTTACTTCTCTAAAATATAGATATAAATATAGAATATATGGATATATTTCTGAGCCTCTATGCCATAAAGTATATCTGGACTGTATACAATGTGAATTCCCAAAACAAACTTGTATGAAACAATTTTCATGTTTCATTACATTTCCATATGGCTATCCTTTTAGAGATCAGAATAAAAGAAGTGTGGATATCAAAGACTAACTTCTGATGGCAGACAAATAGTAGCATAGAAATATTTTAAAGTTTTATTAAGAAATTCAGTTTTATAAGTGATTCACACATGATTTATATAATGTGACATTATTTCCTTTTTCAGTTTTAAGTGTCTGATGAACTCAGTGTTGTTTTTCATCTCATATTTCTAAACACTACAGCCAAAAATGTCTTGAAGATAGGTTAAGGGTCTTATCACATCAAATTTTTGACATTCATGAGGCATACTTCCAATAGCCTGTATGAATACAAACTCAGAGTGCACTCTAGGCTCCTGCAGGAATCATGTTTACTGGCTAAGTGCTATTTACCTCCTTTGCCTTTCTTCTCTTTGCCAAGAATTGATACTTGTTTACACTTATTATACCTGCCACACTCAAAAGTTCATGAAGGTTTCATTGCAATGCATATGTTAGATTTAAGTACCAGCTGAATTCTCAGTAAGTTTATGTCTGCATTACTGATTTCACAATCTTTGTAAGTACACAGTTCCTGAAATGACAAATTTTTAAGGGATTGGAAAGAAAGGTCTCAGCATAGGTAGCAAGTTGGCAGTCACTAGTACACAGGCATTTTCCATTGAATTTGATAATAACTTACAGAGCATTATTTTGGAAGTCTTATTAAAAATTTACTGTTGGTTTATTCCAATAAAGTTACTACTCTGGAAACGGAAAAAAAAAATCTAGACTTCTAATTTCTCCCAAAAGTCTAGATATCTGAACATGTGATATGATTTCCCCAAGGTCGGAAATAGTAAATTTTGCCCCATATATATTGATATTTGTTCTCATACTACTCATTTTCCTCACTTAATATAATTATTAAATTTTAATACCCAATCCAGGTCAGTCATTTAAGTAACTTGTCTGTCTCTGTAGGTATTTAAGGCAGTGACTACCTTCTTTTTATTTCATTGTACTCAACTTTTCTGTCAGGTTTCATCCCTGACTCTTGGTCTAATATGAAGAGCATTGTCATTATAAACTCACTTTTTCCTCCCCATCAACTCTTGCCTTATGTTTTATCTGCCACAAGTTATAATCTCAGTGAATTCTGCCTGCTGCTTCAGATGACAGAGTGCACACTAGTGAGAATTATAATATTTTTTCACATATTACAATTGTATTACTTGTGTCTCTTTTGTCATTGTTCATATCATTGACATCTTCCATTAAGGAGGATTGATAGAATATTGTCCTAAAAATTGCTTGCATTCATTTTGCTTAGTTAATAGAAAACCATGTGTTTTCAATATCAAGGAATCTCAAGATAAAGAAGTGTTTTCAATGACACAGATAATAAAAGGAAATATAGAAAAGTGACATCTAGCTGAGTACCCAGGTTTCAACAGGAAATATGTCTTACTACTGAATATGATATGTTTGAGCCAAAGAGGGTTTTAACTAATACATCAGCATAATAGACTAGATAAAAATGTGGTAATTGGCCTCATAAATAAAAGTTCTCATTAATATCCCCTACTATATATTTGTGCCCATCGTTTTCATGTTGAATAACAACTTCATATTCATTGCCTCATATCACACACTGAACAATACTAAAGTTCCTTATTACATAAAACACAGATTCCTTCCTGCATTACAGACCTCAAATACAACCTTTATGAGAAACAAAAAATCAAAGTCAATATTTTAAGAGAAAATGGGAGACAGTGAACTTAACCCAAGATTTCAGACATTCTGTATTAGAAATCAATGGCACTATTTTGCCTTGCACTTCTTCTTCCTTATTACTGCTAACATATAGGTCTACTTTTTTTTTTTTTTTTTCATAGAAGAACTAGAGTGTAGAGCAGAGGTTTGGGGTAGGAAGAGTACAATGATTCACTAGAGACAGAGTGGAGAGCAGTACAGGAAGATCTAATGAAATAAACTGCAAATGGGAGCAGCAGGTGAGACAGGAGAACTCTGTTGTGCCATAAATGGGTTAGCTCCCTGGCTGAGTATCAAACTCAGGCTGTATTGGTGATAGCACTGAGACTTAATGCCTAGGCCAGCAGGGAGGCTCCATAGGTTTACATCTCTAAACAACTGCATCACTTGTATTGTCACATTTATTTAATATTCAGATACAGATAATTTGCATGTAAAGAAGTTAAAGGACAGAGTAAATTAGAAGAAATTAATTTTTCTTAAATAATGCTAAGATATCCCATATCTCAGTAGGGGTAGTCTTCAGCAACTACTTAAGGAAGTAACTCTATCTATCTATCTATCTATCTATCTATCTATCTATCTATCCATCCATCTAAACACATAAATATATATTATGTATATATGTGTTGTATCCATGTATATACATATATATTTAGTCAATATTTAAGTGAAATTCATATCAAATGGCTGTTTTAGAAAAGGCATTTTATAATGTTGTCATGACAGTGCACTAAGTGTCACAACTATAGTTTTAAATTATATGTCCCCATGTTGTAGTAACTATATTCCAACTTCCATATCTACTGATAAAAATCTAAAATCCATTTTAAATGTTTGGTTTATGTTATAGCCCTGTGAAAGTGTAAATTAGAAGTTGAAGTTGTATTTAAAAGTGTCTTATTTTTTATTTCTTTCCTCCAGTTTTTTAAAGATGTAACTGACATATTTTATGTAAATTTATTACATAAATTTAAGGTTGTAATATGATAACACACACACACATATATATATATCATAACCCTATTATGTAAACATATCACACTATACACACACACACACATATATATAAAATAAGGTTAGTTAACGTCTTCATCACCTTAGGTGACTACCTTTTTTGTGTATTTGGGAAAATACTGACGATCTAAATCTCAGCTACTTTCCAGTACATAATATATTGTTAACTACATCACCATGTTATACATTAGATCTCCAGAAATCTTTTAACTGGAATTTAGTACATCTTTAACATCATCTACCCATTTGCCCCATGCCCTAGCTCATAACAACCACTATTCTAGCATCCTTACTCCATTGAGTATTCATGGCTTTCTTGTAGAATATTGATTGGCTGTATGTGTGCATTCAATTCAATTCCATTTCCACACTAAGCCTACTTCACTTGGTCAAGTAGTGACAAATTGTTAGGGCTATCATATTGGAAAAGTCTTTCCATTACTGAAAATGGTCTACTACTTTGATTTAGATCACAATCATATTAATATAGTAATGATAATAATAAGATTTTGTCTTTAACAGTTCATAAGAGTGAACAAATGACTTTATAATATTATAACCCATTGTTTCAACAAACCTGGAGAAAACATTCTTAATTGGGTGAATTAAAAGTAAATAAATCAACATAGATACATTGAGGTTTATTTTAGTCTGAGTGACATGTCACCTTCCAAGCTTGCCTAACATTCAGTACCTTTGATACCTGATACTGTAACCATTGGTGAAATCAAAACTGTTACAGTCCGTACCCCCTGTAGGGGGTTGCTAGTGAAGATAGCCTCAGGGAAAATACTAAAAAGCATCACATTTTGGGGTGGAGTAACAGATAAGAACTATAAGGGAGGGACTTCAAACGGGGGCACAGATTCACTCAGTCTTTGGGATTCAGCGTTTTCAGATCTTCAGTTTTGGGATCAGCTGATTTTGGCCCCCACCTACTGATCTTCCAGAAGGCTATTGTGGGCCTCTGAAGGCGGAAGCCTCCAGCAGCCAACCTCAGAGAGAAAAATTTCGGAGGCTTTGCAATTAGCCGACTGATTGAAACTGTTCTGGTTTTACTGATGTTACAGCCTGGCAGAGAAGGTAAAGACCTGAGCCGGCGCCTCACTGAACTGCATGAGTATAGCTGCGTCGAGACATCCTGGCAACTCCGGGAGCATCTCCTGTGTGTCTTCTGTTGTCTTCATAAGTTGGAAAGTGGCCTAGAGTCTGGTTGATGCGTGCTCCAAGTTGGCAGAAACAGAAAGCCTCCATCTTGGACACATGGCCTATTGCTCGGGAGAGGAGCTTTGCATCCTCGGTGGCGGGAAGACATCATCTTCGCTGATTTTGTTTAGGATGACACTGTTTTGGGTGAAGTAAAGGCCATTTTTGGCCTCAGTAACTCTTTGTTTTTCCCTAGTTTGTTAAATAAATCCCATTTTTGTTCCCTGAGCCTAAGTAGTCTTGCAATTATGCATGTGGGTGAAGAATTCACACAGTGATCGGTAGTATTTGGGCGTGTCCTTGGCCAGTTTTAGTGACCTTTGCTGCCCTGTATCAGTACTAGCTGATATTGCATTGTAGACACAGAGTGGGGAGTAGAACAGGCAGATCGACTGAAGTACACTGCGGAAAGAAACAGCGGGTAAGCCATGTGGCTGGGGATACCCTCTCTGGTTGGGGATCAAACTTGTGCTGCAGTGGCTGCTGAAGCCCCATATTGCCGAGTTCAACCCCATGCGCCACAAGGGAGGCCCTGATAATGACAACATCTAACTTACAGAGGTACTCTGAGTCATTTCTAGTTATTCATTATGTAGTTACTCTTTAACATTGTTGAAGGTAGGAAATTGGTTTTAATGAAATACAGTTTTTATATTGTTTTAAAATAAAATATTCAGGGCCTCCCTGGTGTTAAGCAACACACTATAAAGCAAACCACAGCCACTGCAGCAGGAGTTGGATCCCTGCTACCGGCCAGAGAGGGGACCCCCATGGCGAGGCAGACCTCTCCTGCCTTGCCCACTGCTCCCCTCAGCAGTGTACTTCCATTGATCTGCCTGTTTTGCTCCCTGCTCTGTCTGTGGTGAATCCTCTCACCCCCACACCTCTGGCCTGTACCCCTGTGCTTGTATGCATAAATAAATAAATTTTAAAAAATAAAATAAAATATTCAGTCTTTCTTCATTGAAATTTGAACTTGTATGTAGTGAATTACTCACAAATTAAAATCAATTATTTTCAGATCATCTAGCAAAACTATTAGCATCTTATCTCTTATATTTTATCAGCTTACTTTTGTTTTAAATGCCAATATGCTAAAAAGCCTGCCTATAGAGAACAGTAGAGATTTCACCCAGGGTTGTTCAATGAAAAAGAAAAGTCTGAAAAGTGGTTTTCTAAAAAATATAATCAATAGTACATAATTATCGTCTTATGTGTAATGAAATGGAATAGTAAGAACTTTTTATTTGTCAAGAAATAACTGAAAACAAAGGAGCATTATAAAAAGAAATTATTTTTCAAGGAATTACTTTTACTCTGGTGCAGAATATGTCACATAGTAATTTATTAAAGCATTTTTTAAAAGAAAATGCTTTAAACAAGTAGTAATACTCTTAGAATTATGTATATAATTATCTGTTATTGGATTATCATCCCTTAGATTTCATGATGTTTGCAGGTATTTTTTTCTATATTGATACAAGCAACAGTGTGGCATTATATCCAAACAACACTACATTTGGTTCCTAAAGCTATTGTAACAAAGTACTACACCTGATGCATTAAACAACAGAAATTTATCCTCTCATAGTTCTATAACTTAGAATTCTAAAAACAAGGTTTTGCCATTATTGGTTTTCAAAATAGTAAAAAATAGCTGTTTTGTGTCTCTCTCTTGGGCTTGTAGATACCCATCTTCTTTTTAGTATTTTCACATCATCATCCTTTATGTTCAAATGTCTTCTACTTATAAGGACACCATCATATGGTTTAGCACTTGTTCTAATGACCTCTGGGGGGAAAATATCTACAAATAGGGTCATATTTTGAGGTACTGGTGGGTAGAACTTCAATATATGAGTTTTTTTGTGGGACACAGTTCAAATCATTAACAGTACTCATGTGCATTGCATATTTTGTCTCTTTTTTCTCAAGTATTTTATGATGGTTTAAGTGAGTAGTAAAACTGGAACTCCTTAAGAGTTGCTTCCATGACACCATTAACTTGTAGTAAATTAGTTTCAAAAACTCTGAATATTAGACCTGAAGGCAACAGAAATGTCTTCATGAGTATAATTCCAATTAATTCTAGCATTATATTTTTCCAATGACAGAAATAACAACAAAAAATTTCCACTTTCATTTCAATTAGTGACTCAGCATACTATCATTATAATAAAGGCAAATTTTCTACTAATTCCAGATGTTATAGATGGCCACACATATATAAAAGCATTTTTCTTCCTGTTTCTTTATAATAAAAATGTGTTTTAATCCTCCAGAAAGGCAGTTTTAATGCTAAATTTTTGACAGCACTTATGCCCTAGGTCAATGGATAAAAAAACATAGTTCCATATAATCATCATATATTCCACAGATAGAAATATCAGTTTCAGTGAAAGGAAGAAGACCTAAAAACACCTATTGGAAAGGAAATGTAGATATGTAAAAGGTATTGGATACAAATACATTTAAATGTGAGCTCCTCCTGCCTACCCCTGAGGAAATGTGATTTTACCTGAAATAATCTTTTTTGTTGTTGTTAATAACCATCCCTACCCTCTTTCTGCCTATAAAATCCCAAGTTTTGCTGTTTTTTGTAAATCAGTATTTTGCCATACTTTTACATAAATATATAATGTTAAGAGGAAAACTTCACACCTCAGTATGTGCATAGACCAAAATCACCTTCTACCATAGCTCCTGTACCAATGCATTAACACTCCTCCATTAATTCCTCCTTCTTCACCTCCACTCCAATAACTCAGAATCTAAGAGATACATTTGTTTGTGTTTCACCTGTTTTTTTCCCCCTTTGGCTGTTTATTTTCTAGAAATGAAAAAAATCCAGTAACCATCTGACATTTCTCTTTCTGAATTATTGCACATGGAATAATCACCTTAATTTCCATTCAACTTGTTCCAAAAGGCATTATTTCATCATATCATTTTTAATGGTTGAGTAGTATTCTATTAAGTATCTATTCCACATTTTTTTTTTACCATTCATCTGTCAGTCGAAATTTGGTTTATTTTATGCCTTGATCATTGTGAAAAATATGCTAAAACTACAGAAGTACATAAATTTGGACTGCTAATCTATGGCAAAGGGACAAAGATAGTACAACTGAGAAAAGAAAACCTCTTCAACAAATGCTAATGGAAAAGTTGCATAAGTGTGCAAGCCTGAGTCTGGAGGGTGGAATAAAAGCAGCAGCAGTGAGACTATGGAGGAAAGACCATGAGACCATGTGAAAGAGAGAACACCAGAGAGCTCAGAGAAAGAGTCAAGATTTGAGTGGGGCTGGAAGGGTTGGTTACTCCAGTCAACCTTTGCCTGCCTCCTTGCATGCCAGCCTCCCTGCCTGTTGTGTCTGTGCACCTGGTTCCCTGAGAGATCATTAAAGCCTGAAAAATGCACAAGGGCTCTGGGAATCTCTTTATCCACCTGCCCAAATCTATAGTGAAACTGCCCTGTGCTTTCTGGCTCTACACTTACCTTATATCTGATGTTAGTGTGAGAACGTTCAGATTTTCAACATTGAAAATGATGATATCTGTGGGTTTGTCATATATGGCCTTTTATATGCTGAGATAAATTCAATTTATCCTATTTTTGGGGGGATTCATCATAAATGGACATTAAATCTTACCAAATGCTCTCTCTGCATGTAGTGATATGATCATTTTATTTTTCCTCTTTATTGATGTGGTGAATTCCACTGACTTTTGGAGGATGGGACACATTGTATCCCTGGTATAAACTCACATTTGTTAATGTATAGAAGTCTTTTTAATACATTATTGTGTTAGGTTTGCTAAGATTTTGAGGAGTTTTACATCTGCTCATGAGGGAAATTTATCTGTAATTTTCTTTTTTTTTATTGTTTTTGGTTCTAGCATTAGAGAAATGTTGGCATGATAAAATGTTCTTGGAAGTTTTTCAACTTTCTCAATTTTTTGAAAGCATTTTAGCAGGATAAGTATAGCTCATCTTTGAAGGTCTGATGGAACTCAATCATGAAAATAGTCTTGTCCTAGAGAATTTTTTTGGGGGGAAGGAATTTTGACTGCTGCTTTAAATTCCCTGCTTCCGATTGGTGTATTCAGGTTTTCTATTGCTTCCCTATTTAGTCTCAAATGATTGTATAATTCTAGAAGATTTTCTGTCTCTTCTAGATTGTTTGACTCGTTAGCATATAAACATTCATATCCATCTCTTATCCTCTGAATTTCTGCAGTGTCTGTTGTAACTACTCTTTTATTTCTGATGTTGTTTGAGTTTCCCCCTATTTTCTTAATGAACATATCTAGATGTCTATTTGCTTATTATTCAAAGTACCAGCTTTTATTATCATCCATTTTGGGGCATATTTTTCAATTATGGTTCATTAATTTTTGCTCTAATATTTAATATTTCATTTAATTTGTGATTTTGTTCTTTATCTAGTTCCTTAAATTAAGAGATAATTTGAATTATTCCTTTCTCTCTCTTCCTCTCTCTCTTTCTTTCTTGCATGCCTGTATTGTTGCTTACCTCTTAGCTGCTGCTATGCCCATATTTTCTGAAAGGTTATGTCCTTGATACTATTTGTCTTGGGATCAATTATTCATTTCTTCTTTGATTTACCCACTAGCCTAGAAGTCTTCCAATAGTTGTTGTTCAGTATCAATGAAAATGAGTTTTCCTCTTTCTTTGGTAGATTTCTAGTTTTTTTTTTTCTTTTTAATGGTCAGAGAAGATGATTGTTGTGATCTTCATGAATTTGTTGATACTTGTGATCCATATGTGGTAATTTCTGGAAAATACCCAATGTGTACTTAAGGAAAATGTATATTCAGCATTTTGGGGGTATGCTGGTCCCTACAGATGTCGATTATTTCCATGAGGTCTAATTGTTTAAGATTATTGTGCCCCTATTTATTTTTCATCTAGTTGATCTGTCCAGGGGTGAGAGACAGGTGTTATAGTGTCCTACTGCAATTTTCTTTTTCCAGTATCTGTTTACAGACTTGACAGTAATTGCATTGTACATATTTGTGCTCCTTCATTTGGCAAGTTTATATTGATTAGTGTTGTATCTTACTGATAAAGTTTTCTCTTAATCATTATATAGTGCCTATCTCTGTATTTATTGTGTTGTTTTGAGTTAGAAATATATTTTATCTGAAACATGTGTGGCTGTTCTTGACTTTTTGGGTCTTATTCACTTGTAGGATAGTTTTATGATCTTTGCTCTGAATCTGTTTGTCTTTGGATCTCCAGTGCACTTCCTGAGGACAACTGCAAGTTGGTCTATTTCCTAATCTGACCAAATACTCTGTCCCTATTAACTGATGAGTTCAATTCAGTTACTTTTGGAGTGAATATTGATACATGAAGGTCTGCCATTGCCACCTTGTCCTTAATTTTGTGCTTCTACAATAATAATAATAATAATAACAATAACAGCAATAAAGACACAGAAACCAAAAATGAGGAGACAAGGACAGACTGGGGACACCTGGTGGGGAGGGGAG
>JAGFMF010011827.1:10672989-10699964 GCA_019455555.1 Galemys pyrenaicus
AGCACGAGGGACTGAGGTGATGGTGCACTGGTGAGATGGTGATGGGGAATACATGGGGATTACAATTAATGGCAAGTATATTTAAATTTTAAAATATTTAATAAAAAAAATCAAAAAAAATTTTGTGGTTCTAAGTCAATGTTCAGTCTTTGTGTATATCCCTTTCTTAAATTTAGATATGAGAAGTCCTTTCAGTATTTCTTGGAAGGAGGGTTCTTTTGTTTCTGTATTTCTGAGAAGGCTTTATTTCTACCTGATATCTGATGGAGAGCTTTGCAGAATAAAGTAAACTTGGTTGGCAGCTTTTATGTTTAATCATTTCAAACATGTCATTCCATTTTTCCTTATTGTTAGTGTTTCTTCAGAGAATTCCAATGTTGGCCTAATTAAAGTTCTTTTATAGGTTACCTGTTTCCCTTCTCAAGTTTCAATACTCTATCTTGATATTGGAAGTTTAATACTTTATATCTTAGTGTAGGTCTCATTATTTTTAGGTGTAATTGTGTTCTTTTAGTTCTTATCTGTATATTTAGTTCCTTTTCCAGGTTTGGGAGGATTTTCTATCATGGCAAGGATATTCTAATTGATCATGGTAATTTTAATTCTATACCTTATAGGAAGAAAAGATCTTCCATGTGATTGGGTTCTGGAGATTTATTATCTCTGGGTGATGTAGTTTTCCCCTTTGTGCTCACATTGCTGTTCATTGTACTTTTGCTTCTTCACATTCTTTACTATTGGGTTGGTGCTGATGTTGGCAGTAGTTGTCACTTCAATTGCAGTTTTTGATTATTTTATTCAGTGGGCAACTCTTCTATGTCTAACCTGTTGACGTCTGTGCTAGTCTCTCTTTCCAAGGTATAATCAATCCCATTGCTACCTTTATGACTGTCTTTCAGAATTGTTCCCTTTAGTTGCTTTTTGAAGAACCTCATCCAGTAGCATCCAGAGCCTGTTGTTGGTGCTCTGAATGGTACTTGGGCTCCCACCGATGGTGGTTGCTGGTTAGGAGGAGTCTGGATCTGTCTCTCAAAGCTGGTATCTGACAGCCAGTGAGCTTTTTCTGCTGGTAACTAAGGGCGAGGACAAGGTTGATTTTTGTTCACAAAGCTGGCAACTGGATCCTGTTTTCTGTGGCTGGTAACTGGAAGCGAGGAAAGCCCTATCTGTTGCCCCTGGCAGCAGGAAATCAGAATTTTTCCAGTTCTTACTCACCGAGCTGGTGAAAATGCATGGCTCCAGCATTGGCTATGGCCACTGGGGGTCAGGGTGGCACAACTCCTGCAGCTGACTGTAGGCTGACTTGTGTCTCCACGTGCTTGTGATGACTGCCAATGGTGGCATGCACAGATTACCCTTGTTGGGTTGCGTCTCCATATGTCCTCAATGGCCACTAGCAGTACGATTATATCTGGTTTTAATATTCCTTTACAATGCAAAAAAAAAAAAAAAAAGAAAGAAATCTATTGACCATGAAAAATGTCAGGAAAATAGATTTATAGTATGGAATGATATTGTGATATTCAGTAAATAATCAGGTCAGCTAGATCAATTTCACAACTTTGAGAAAGGCAAGTATCTGTAATGCTTACAGTTGAGTTTGGTGTTATTCACCTAAGCGACCTATAATTGGGGTGAGTTAAATAAAAGTATAAACAAAAGAGTATGTGATCCACTTTTTCCTAAGAACTGTGCTTACACATACTTCAAAAAACTTGGCCAAAATGTAATAGTTCTTTACTTCCAAAATAGCTGAGTTGTTATAGAAGACAGATCCCAGAATCATGGAAAATATCTTTATAGTACAGTTCCTACTAGAAAACATGTTTTATAGCAAGAAAAAATGTTATATTCTGGTGGGAAATAAAACTCAGATAAGTAACACCAATTTATGATATTTTTTTTTAAAGTTTGCAGTGGTAGAAGTAACTTGTGGAAAGTCTCGATAAAAACTGCAAACATGCATATATATAGAACTTTTCAACACCCAGATTTCCATGTCTGATTTTCATACACTTGAACACACTTAAAATATTAACATTATCTTTAAAATGTGAAATTACTGAAATGTATAACCTGATGATTTATGCACATGGAATGGCATGCTGAATATATTTTACAGTACGCAATTTGGCAGGTGCAAGTTCATTGGGAATTTTTGCTAACAAAACACAAATCATAAAATCATGGTGCTACAAATATCTTCCTATTTAAAATTGTTCCCTTTGGGTTTTTATCTTTTTAAAGTGGTTTACTACTTCTGAGAGAATTATATACCTCATAGATGTCATTCTTAAAAATATTTTATGATCATACATGACTTCCTCTTTTTCTCAATTGATGTTTTTCTCCTTGACCAGACTCTTATCAGGTTCTTCTGAACTACTTTCAAGCAGACCTCAAATTGTCAACTTTTCTATTCACCTTTATACTGTCCAATTTTAACAAGAGTGTCATTTTAGCCAGAATCCCCAAATCTGTGTAACTCATCACCCTCGAAGTTGATCAGATTTCTCAACCTCTACCATCCAGCAGGGGATTTCTGATCACCTTGGCCTGTTCTAGCAAGAATCTTTTTGGGTCACTTTAAATGGAATCCCTATTTTATGCTTGATGTTTCCTCTTAAATTTCCAGACCCTGCACCTTGACTACAAACACACTTTTCTTTATATTCACACTTGGCCTCAGCCTTACTCCCTCAGTGTACAACCTGATAGGGTCAGATAGGGTCTGGGCAGGTTCCCAAGGCACTGGTGGGTATATATGGGTTCTGGGGTGCGTCCTTGGAGCAGATGAGGATCACTGGTGTCAAATATCGACCTTGTGCCTCAGCAGGTTCCTGATGTGCCAGTGGATGTGTCCAGGATTGGAATCCCTTCCTGAAGGGATGACTGAGAATTACTGGTGCCAGGTAGAGCCCTATGGAGCCGTGAATCTATTTCTTTCAAGCTGAATCCTTCAAAGACCGAAGGGAATGGCTGCCATTGTCTCTGAAGAGTCTGCCTGTAAAAACAATAAGGTCACTGAGACTGAGGACCAGAAGTAGCTTCCCAATATTTCTCTCCTTCCTCTCTGCTGCATGCACGCATGTGCACGCACACACACATACACACACACACACTTATTTTTCTTTTACTGTCATTCTCCATGAAGTCAGATAGTTCTTGAAGTGTTTCTTCACTTTCTTTCTTATTTTGTTTTTCTTTTTCTTCTACCTTGCAACTTCAAGTTCATAGATTCAATTATCTATTTTGTCTATTCTACATCCATGGCTATCTCTAGAATGTTTTATTTCTCTATTAATCGTTTTACAACCTTCAACTCTGTTATTTTCTTATTTTAAGATTCAATTTTCATCTTCTGTTTGTTGATTTTATTTTTTAGGTTATTCATTTATTTTTTAATGCTCTTTATAATGTTGATCCAATTTTATGTAGTTTCTACCATTTTTTAAAATTTCTTTATTTTGACATTTTGAACTCTGTATCTGATAGGATAAACAAATTTTCCATGCTTTTGTGATTTACTTCTAGAAATTTATTCTCTTTTTTTGTTGTAATATCTCTCAGAGGATTTGTGTGACTATTCATTGTGTTTTTCTGTCTTTTTACTCTGTTTTCAGGGACACGCTGCTGCGTGTTTTACCTTCACAGAGGCTTGCTCTACATTCTCTGGTGAGCTAACGACAATATAGTCAGATCTGTAGGATACTGGTGCCTGCCAGGGATTTTTGCTGGGACTATGCATCTACCGCCATTTTTGGTCAAAGTCCCTATGAGTGGGTTTGTAGGATGCTGTTGCATGACAAGTTTTTCATGGGTTTTGCCTGCCTCCCCTGTGTTGGCTCTATCTCTTTCTGGGGAATCTGCAGGATTCTGTTGCCTGACCGTATTTTAAAGCTTCTCTTGTAGTTTGCTATGTCCCCATATTGGGCCAGGCTGAAAATTCTTAACTAATATTATATATGTATTCTTATTTGGTTAGAATGTTTCCTCAACTATTTTCCAAAATAACTCACAGTACATTTTTTTTTAAAGATTTATTTATTTATACATACAAGAACTGGGGTACAGGCCAGAGTCCAGGGTGGTAAGAGGATTCACCACAGAGAGCAGGGAGCAGAACAGGCAGATGGACTGAAACACACTGCTGAGGGGACCAGTGGGCAAGGCAGGAGAGGTCTGCCTGTGCCATTTGGGTCCCCTCCCTGGCCAGCAGCAGGGCTCGAACTGGTGCTGCAGTGGCTGCGGTTTGCTTAATAGTGCGTTGCTTAACCCACTATGCCACCAAGGATGCCCCACAGTACACTTTTTACCCCCCAAAGTTTTTATTACAACTTGAAGATAATACTTACAAATTATTTAGGCCAAAATTTTATATTTGCTTATACCCCACCCCTCCCCATGATTCTGTAATATACTGATCTCCAAGAAATATTCATGATCTCAGGAAAAATTTTTGCATGTATTTGTATTTGATGCTTTTTTCCATTTCTAAATTGGGGACCATCTTAGTTAACCTAAGGTACTCTAACAGAATACCATAAACTGGGTGACTCAAGGACAACAAATTAATTTTCTTATATTTTTACAATTTTACAAATTTATTTTCTTACTTCTCAGTACTTATAAGTTCCAGATTAATGTAATCATCCATTTTGGTTCCCAGAGACATAGAGAGCTTTTGTGTTCTTTATTATAAGGACATAATCCCATAAGAGCCCCTTACTCCCTCTATGACCTTGGTTAACCCCAATAGTCTACCAAAAGACTTAACTCCCAATATAGTTATATTGGGGATTAGGACTTCAACATAGATATGTGGGTTGACATAACTAGGTCTACAGCAGTCAGGAACTTTCTAGAATGTGCCTTCTAATTGTTGTTTTAATATATCCTAGCATCACTACTACTCAGCAATATGTATAATGTGGATTTTACACCAATGGCTGTATTTTCAAATAACTTGTACATTTTTCTCATTTTATTTGTGTATGACTTCATCAGGTAATTTTCTTGACCTTCTTTTCCTAATGTTATATAGGTACCAACATTTTTGTATCTCATCAAAGATCCAACCATCTTTCAATTTATCCCTTTAGCATCCCTGGTAGAATATTTCTGTAAATATCCTGTTAGATTCTTTAGGCTAAGGTACTTTCTCTTTTGTAATCAAATGTTTCAGTAATTTCCATTTTACACTGTTTTAAATCCATCTTATTTATATAAACTTGCAAAATGAAAATAGGGGAGTAGATAACACCAAAGGCCCATCCTTCCATAGGAATATAAACTAATGATTAAAAACTGTTACAATCACATATGTGACAACTATGGACAATTATTTAAAGTTTTTAGTAATGAAATGAATGCTGAGTTATGAAAAAGGTAACTTGATAGCTTAAGCTTCTTGGAATTTTGTTCTTCCGTTGAACCACATAATTCCCCAGAGTGGCAGCAGAATTAAGAGTCCATGTTCCCATTGTGAGACCTTGGTGCCTGGTTTTATAGGAAACAGAACAGATTTCACTTACAAGAAATATTTTTTTCTAAAATTAACAGGGTTTTGACTGAAAGATGGATACAAAGGACTTGTCTTTGTTTTACATAACTCAAATTCACTTGGACATAGGAATGGTGGGAATTCCCAAAAAACATTTTAATGAAAATGGAAAACCTGCTTCTACCTGGGTGAAATGATTAGTGATGAAGTATTCGCAACACTGGAACAAGAAAGAGTTTTTGGAAAATTATCCAAAGTTCCTATGCATTCTAGGGAATATAGAACGTCACATGAATTACCAGGCTAGGAAACATATGTAGAAAAGCCCTGAGAAAACCTTAAGCAACCATTTCTGAATTTATACTCCAAGCAAGTAAAAAGTGAAGAATGAGGCAGAATCTGCACATTCAAACAGAGCCAACCTGCAAAGAGTGAGAAAAGCATTTTCTTGCCTTTCTTTGCTTTTTTGCCTCTACAGATATTTAAGAAAATCTGTAAACATTTTTCTTTTTCTCACTGTCTGTCCTTATAACCCAAGAATATGTCTATGGTGACAGATACCTCAGAGACCACAATTGGCAAAGAATACAGACTTTGATACACTTATTAAAGTCACTTAAAGAAACAGCTAGAACTCAACTAGAACAAACACTGAAGAGTATGAAACCATTATGTGTAGAAAGAGTCACCATATTATAAAACCAAAATGTAGAGTTTTAAAACTAAATCATGAATCATGCAAAAAATAAAGACTGTATGGCCTATTCACAAAAGAAAGTAACATAAATGGTTTTGATGAAGGACTGATATTGGAATTATTAGGGAATGAAATTAAATGAATATACTCAAATATATTCAAAGCAATAAGGAGATACTGATGATATATATGCAACCAGGAGAAAGCTATGTGAACAAATAAGGACATTTTTTTTATTGAGGTCTGTTCTACAAGTAATGCTTGAAGAAATACTTCAAACTGAATTTTTAAAAAATGCAGATATTAACTAAAAAATAAATGAAGAAATAAGAACTCTTGTTGATTGTGTACTAACCAGAAAGTCAGTGTTAATTACAATTTTTACTTGTAATTCTTCTCTTTCAATATTTTGACATAAACCACCTCATAATCTGGCAGTACTCAGTTTCATAAAACATACAAAGGAAAAGTTATAAACATGATAATATAAAAGTTATATATATAGATATAATTTGTGACAGCCAAAGCATAAGGAAGTATGTGTGAAAGGACAGGGAGAAACCTTAAATGCTTATTCCTAAATTAAAGAAGGCAATCTCAGAAGCCTTCTATATTATTCTAAGAACATAGTACCTTAGTAAAGGCAAAATTATTGAGGCACTTACAAGATAGCGGTTTCCAGGTATTAGAGGGGAGGGTGGTATAAATAGGTAGAGCAGTGTATTTTTATGTCTTGAAATAATTCTGTATAACAATATCATGGTGGATACATGTCAGTATTCATTTGTCAAACCCACAAAATATGCAACCCTGAGAGTAAACTCTAAACTGTGGATTTTGGGTGATAATGGCATGTCAGTATAGGTCCATCAAAGGTAATAAATATTCCTCTCTAGTAGTGATTATTGTAGGAGAGTTTGTGCATATGAGAAAGCAGAGGAGTGTTTGTGGAATCTTTATACCTTCTGCTTAATTTTATCTTGAATTTAAAATACAAAGTCTATTAAAATGTTACATAATACTAAAAAATGTATTATGAAATGGAACTAAAATTACAAACACACATTTTCTATTAATTCCTATTAAGAATAAGGGTATTTAGGGCCTCCCTAGTGGACAAGCAGTCTGAAGCCATCAGCAACCACTACAGCATGAGTTTAATACCTGACCAGAGAGCTAACCCACATATGGTCGAACAGACCTCTCCTGTCTCTTCTGCTGCTCCCCTCAGCAGTATATTTCAGTGGATCTGTCTGTCTGCTCTCCACTTGTCTCTGGTAAATCCTCTTGCCTCTCCACACCTTTGGCCTCCATCCCAGTTATTGTATGCATACATAAATAAATCTTTAAAAAAGGAACAAGGTAATTTAACACAGGTTAAGGACAGAAGAGGAGAGAACTGTGCATCACAATTGAAGACCTTTCCTGAAAAGAGATAGTGTTGCTACTCACCTCAGTACAATAAAATGACAAGGTTATAGTTCATCTTCCCTAGTCACAACTCTGAAAGCCAAAGGTAGACAGATGCCCAACTGGATGCTCCATTGTGGGGAATAGAAACATTCTTGTCTCTCACTGCTTTGAGTCTTCTTTCTGTAAAACCAACATCAAGTTGAATTTAAACATAGTACTTTGGAAGAATTTGAGAATAGAGCCTTTCTTCTAAGATAAAAAGCATGTTTTCACTGAGTTTACTTTGGGAAGAGAATATTCTCAACAAGTACCACAGTGACATATATCTTGTCCTTTTATTCAAGAAGCCAAATCATTTCTATCAGGCTAACAAGTCAGGGACAAATTCTTGTGTGAAACATCATGGCAAGGTGGTGGGATTTGAAGATATAACCTTTAGTGTTTACCTGGTGATTTCTTTTCAAGAAATGAATGCCTACTATGTCATTATAATAACAGTAAGCATGAGAAAATGTAGAAATGTATAATTAAGGAAAGAGCTGACAGTTAGCTTTCTTTTAGATTTACACAGCTGGTTCTTGGAGCAGCAGTGGACCTCTTGCATCAATTTGAAGTTGATTTTAATCAACATTGATTGCCCAGTCTGGACTATTAAGTGCTTACACTGATTTCAGAGAAATGAAACTCCATGGATGTAGAAATCAGTATAAGGAAGCTTAAGAACAACAGGAAGAAATCAAGGGTCCTGAAGTAAATAAACCCATTTACAACTGCTTGCCAATTAGCTTTTTTTAAAAAAAAATTAAATTCAGCAGTTTTTGTTTTGATTATTCTTCTTTACAGAGTCTGAATCTAGAAAATCTAAAATGTGGTGCTTCCTAAGAATGATATGACAGTAAATCAATTCATCCTAGTAGCATTGTCCAATTTAAAGGTAGTTCTGGAAACACAAGAAAGTAAAGGAGAATACAAAAAAACTGAAGTATCTCAAGCATGGAGTTGGGTTCAATAGTCAATTTAGAAATTGGGAGGCTAATGAAATTTTCTTCACTTTAGTATAACACTTGCATTTTTCTCATAATGAGAAATCTCAATGTCCTTTTTAAAGCCAGTCAAGTTTATCTCCTTATACACTTACTGTTTTCTTCAAACAATAGGGCTTAGATAACACTAAAACTTTTTAAACTTTTTATTAACAACCAATAACATTAAAAATAGAAAATGGGAGATATTAAGAATTTAGAACATCTTTTTTTAAAGATTTATTTTTGTATGCATAAAAGAATTAGGGCACAAGGCAGAGGTGCAGGGCATGAGAAGATTCACTGCAAATAGAGTGGGGAACAAAATAGATAGATGTTCTGAAATACATTTCTGAGGGGAGCAGTAGCCAAGACAAAAGAAAAGGTCTGTTGCACTATGTGGGTCACCTCCCTGGCCATGATCCAGCTCATACTGCAGTGGTGGGGGACTACTTCATTGTGTGGAGACTTAACCTCTTGTACCACCAGGGAGGCCCAGGAGTTTAGAACTTCTTAAGTAAGAGTGCTAAAAGCTGATATGTACATAGTTATTATGTAATGCCATATATTTTGTCCTGGTCTTAAACAAGCTTAAAATAGTAATAGAATAAGAAAATTAGGGTAAACAAATTAAGTAAAAGGTAGGGTAGAAAGGAAGAATCACAAATATTTAAAAAGAGATTATTTAGAAGTCAGTCTTCAAAATCTGAACAAGAAACTATCAAATACTCTAACATATACAAAAACTGGAATACCCAGGTCTTTATTTTATTTTTTCCTTTAAACAAAGAGCTTACAAGCTATAGTTATAAAAAAAAAAATCAGTTATTATCTTTCTGTGTGTTATGTGCCCCTCAGAAAAGATTACTCGTTTTCATTCTAATATGCAGTAGTCAATATCCTTTTTATAATCCTCATGTCAATAAATATCCTTAACCTTTAATACTTTGTTTACATTATATGGGGTGTATATATTTAACTAAATATGTGCCTTTAGGGCCTCCCTGGTGGTGCAGTGGGTTAAGCAACGCACTATGAAGCAAATCGCAGCCTCTGCAGCATGATTTCGATCCCTGCCCCCGGCCAGGGAGGGGACCCACATGGCATAGCAGACCTCTCCCGCCTCACCTGTGTTTCAGTCAGTCTGCCTGTTCTGTCCCTGGCTCTGTCTCTGGTGAATCCTCTTACCGCCCTGGACTCTGGCCTATACCCCAGTTCTTGTATGCATAAATAAATAAAATCTTTAAAAAAATAAAATAAAATAAATATGTGCCTTTAATCTTTATGTTATATAATTATAGCACTGTTATGGTTTTAACAAAACAAATGTCTTTGAATTGCATAAGATATAAGTTGATTTTTACATAATATATTTGTGAGTCTTTGATGATTAAAACGTAGATTAAAAACATTCATTAAAAACATTCATTTAAAACATGGATTGAAAATTGCAGTAGGATTGCAGCTCTGCTGAAATAAAATCAATTATATGCATAACTTTTCTTCTTTCTAGGGTTGAGCTTATAAGCCATCAAAGTGCTCAGTAGTAAAGAAATATGTTATTGCTATCTTCAATAATCCTTGGATAGAAATATTCTTCTTTGACTATAAGTCACCATTTGGATAATGGTGTATGTAGTCAATCATTCAAATGGAATCTCCCTTTGATATCTCCAAAATGGCAGATCAGTAAATGAAGTGAATCAAATAACTGGTGTTAGGCATTGGCTGTTGCCTGGTAAATTACTAGGGGGCTTGTCAGAGAAAATATACAACTTCCCTGTCCATATACTCCTTACTTCTTTAAAACATCATGGCTAGTAACAAAGTTTAAATATTTTAAAGAAGGAACTGGAAGATAGATATAGCTTTGCAACTTTCAAGAGAGTTCTGAAATTCATAAATTATCATTTCCATGACATTGATTCTTAGAACCAAATTTATAATTCAGTCACTATGACGCTGTCACATTTTTTAATTAGAGCTCAATCACATGGCCTAGGAATGTTTCTGGGTGTCTCTTGAATTCATATTTCACACATTTAATTCTCTTCTCTGAATTCTCATTTATTTTCCAATAGACATGTTTGAAATTTGTAGCTGAGCAGTTTTCCCAGCATGTATTTGTCCATACTTATTCACAGGTCAAATAGACTTCATTGTGTTCTGTCTCTGTCCCTTTTAGTCCAAGATAACTAATGTATGTTTCTGCCAATAAATATATTGTCTTAAAATTTTTGCTGTTTTTTTTTCATATTGATACTATTCATCAACAAAAGTCACCATCACAATTTCATGAAGATACTCTAGCCACTGTTGTTAAACTGTGACATATATATGTGTGTGTATATATATATATATATAAGATTTATTTATTCACGCATACAATAACTGGGGTATAGGCCAGAGGTGTGGGGGATGAGAGGATCCACCAGAGACAGAGTGGGGAACAGACCAGGCAGATCATCTGATGTACACTGCTCAGGGGAGCAGCGAGCAGGCAGAAGTCTGCTGCGTCTTGTGGGTCACCTCCCTGGCCAGCAGCAGGGATCAAACTTGTGTTGCAGTGGCTGTAGTTTCCTTTGTTGCTTTATCCATTAAGCCACCAGGGAGGACTCCCATACACATATTTGAAGACTTTATTTGAGTAAACAGAATTTGAATTGGGCAGAGCCAAACCGAAGATGGTCAACAAGGTTTTAAAGCCATATATTGCTCTGGGTAAGAAGGCCATTTTAACAATGTGTTAAAGTTTTTATTGTATAGGTCCTTCATCTACTTAAAGTTTCCTCCTAGTTATTATAGTGTTTCCACTTTTCATTCCCAAAAATGTACCCTAAAAGTGGGGGTGGTTTATTTAGAAGGATATATTACATATTTCAAATTGTTATGCTCCATCATTTAGCCTAATAGCCAATTAGCCTCCAAATCTATATTCTCACTTTATCAATTCCACAGATATTCCTAGCTTCATCCATTATTGCTCTTTAGGCTTTGTAAATACAGAGCACATTGGTGTGATTAGACTTTTTAGGTTATTTCAGTTATTTTGAAAAAAATACACCCCTGGTAAAAAACACATATATCAAATTAAAGGGACTTTGTCAGAGGCATAACAGAGGAACAGCAGCATGAGTAGGAAAAAATAAGACTAAAACCTCATGTTAAAATATGTATTTTATAAAACTTCTTCCTGTGCATTTACCAAGCGGGGAAAAAAGGTGTAAATATTTTATCAAGTGTGTGAAAGCTATTTTAACTTTTTAATACCTGAACTTTTTTATACAACCTATTTCATTTGGTTACCCTAGATTTACTTTTAGAATGAATAATATTCAACATTTTTTATTGATAGAATATACTATAAATATGCTTGAATATTGAGAAAAAATGTAGTATAGAAATAACATTCTCCTATCCCCATTATCATGTATTCTATTTTATGAGATCCTTGTCTATTTCAGATTCAGTTTACAGTGTTTCATCCATTCAGGGATATCAGTTCAGTTTTTATCCATCTATCTCTTTATCCATCATTTTTTAAAAGAAAATATGTTCATAAGTTTCTAAAAGTGCTTATAATTTTTTGTGTTTAATGTTATAAAATACACGTATGTATAAGTATCTCTTTTGTCTTTCACATAAACACATCTTCCCTTGGGATAAGATAGTGTTATGAGCACCCTCTGTATTCTTTATTCAAAGCATCAAGTTTAAATAATTAAAATGAGAATTACTAAGCTCAGTCAGAACAAACTGAGCATATAGGGATTATAAGATAAGAATTGCCAGAAGTGTCTTTTGAATCAGAATTTTAACAAGTGCCACAGGAAAAAATTATGTGTATGTATCTGAAATTGTGTGGGCCGTGGTATAAGTAACTCATGCAACATAATAAACCATATGTGAAAAAATTCTCAAAGTGAAGAGTCATTATGGATACATAGATAAATCAGGAAACATAGAAAGGGAAATATTTTAAATGCATATCTTAATTTATCCAGTGTCTTTTAACACTTCTATAAGATAACCCAAGTTCGCATGAAAGTAGTTTCCCTTACACACCTCACATTACCTTTCAATCTTTATTACTTTATATATCTGTTCCATTTTTGATCTCTAGCCAAAAGTCTTAACATAATTGTGAAAAAAAAATTTAAATTTGCTGTGTGGAGTAAGGCTACATTTCCATCCATGTTACTGCAAAATCAAAAAGTCTGTCTAGTTTTTGTAGTTGAGTAGATGTCATTGTATATATACTACATCTCTCAAATCTACTCATCTGGCTTTAGACACTTAGTTTTTTGGCTATTGTAAATACTGCTATACTGAACATAGGAATGTAAAATTCCTTTGCATTAGTATTTTTGCATTCTTTGGGTAGATACCTTGGTGTGGATTGACTAGATCATATCTGAGATTTATTTCTAATATTTTGAGAAATGACCATGTTATTTTTCCATATGTGGCAGTCTAGATTCCCTTCATATTAAAGTTCTTTATTTTAAACATCCTCACCAATACTTGCATTTCTGATCTTTTTCATGTAGACCATTCTCAGGTATAAGTGGTTTCATTTAGTTTTGATTTGCATTTCTTTAATGATAAATGATGTTAAGCATTTTTTCATCTCCCTGTTGGTCATCTCTAAATTTTCTTCAGAAAAGTGTCTATTTAACTCTTCTGCCCAATTTTTGATTGAATAATTTATTTTTCTGGAGCTGCATAAATCCCTTTTAGATTTTTAGTTAGAAGAAGTATGGTGTGTAAATATTCTGCCCCATTCACTAGGGTGTCTTATTTAGTGATGATTTCTTTCACTGTGCAGAAATGTTTTAGTTGTTGCATCTCATTGATTACATTGTTTCTGGAGATGAATCTGAGACAGTAAGGATCCTGGATAAGGACAGGAATCAAGGACATAATTTTACTGTTCTCAAGGGATGCTAAATAAATCATTAAAAATCCTGATAACTAGGCCTGGACAAATGCTGCCATAAATTTTCTTACTTCATTGTGTGTGTGTGTTTTGTTTGTTTTGACATTTTTAAGTGATCTTTTCACACCTTAGTATGTTGATTTCTATGGAAGAGAAGGGAGTTTCAAACTGAGGAGACATAATATCAGACTTTGAGTTTCAAACTGAGTAGACATAATATCAGACCTCATACTGCAGCTCTGAGCACAGCCTCTGTGAGATATTCACCTTGGAGATAGTTATAAGCCTTGCACAACCACTTGTACAAGTGATTGTTCACACTGATAACAACAAATCAACTTAACCTAGTCTACATTCCTTTTTTTCTCAACCAAGAAAGTTTAATCTTTTTGTTTTCAAATCTCAGTGCTATTTAACACCTGTATAAAACCCTATTTCTTGCACCTTCTTGATTCTTTCACTCATGCTCAGATAGGTATCTCAGTAACACCTTTCCTTACTTTTTCATGAAACAATAAACACTGACTTTTTGCCTGACCTTACTGGTGTCTTTGGAATCCCCTTCTCTATATTGAGAAGAGAGTCTAAAGAGTCCTTTTCTGGTTTGTGAGCAGGGATCCTGGTTCATTTCTTCAGTTCACAGTGGGTAAAGCAGGGTCCAGCAGCTGGTTAGCTCTCAGAGAATGTGCCTGTGTTGTTGAGGGAGTTTAGGATTGTGCTGAGGGGCCAGGGGATGGCTCTCTTGCCTGGTGAGAAATCCACAAAGACATTGACGCCTATGTCATGGAATAGTTTGCCAGCATTTTCCTCTATGTATTTCATTTTTACTTGTTTGTTTGCTTGCTTTTTTGTTTTCATTTTAGGAATCACCTTTCTTATTAACAAGTTAAATTTTTTCTTATATCACTATAGTTACCATAGTTCTCTTGCCTTATATCACCCATGAGCCATCACATATTCCCTTGTGTTCATTCCTTCCCTGTTTTGCTCCTCCACCCCTTCTTTTGCTATATACCTCAATTCTGTGGTCAGCTTGCTAATTCTGACTATTTCTTGACCCCTTCATTGGTTTCTGTACATTGCACAAATAAGTGAAACTATTTGGCATTTATCTGTTCCTTCTGACTAATATCTGCTAGTATAATTCCTTCCAGCTCCATCCATGTTGTTACAAATGGCATGTTTGTCTTTTCTGCTCACTGAGCAATATTCCATTGTAAATATACCACGAATTTTTGATTCATTTGATCTGTCTATTTGGGGACAATTGGGTTGTTTTCACATCTTGACTATTATAGTAGTGCAACAATAGATACAGGAGTGTGAGTTAGTGTTTCTATGCCCTTCAGGAAGATTTCTAGGTATGCAATAGTTTTCTTAATAATGGTAGGTCTATTTTTTTTTTTTTTTTTTTTATGTTCTGAGGAAGCTCCACACATCTTTCTACAGTGGCTCAACCAGTTTACATTTCCATTAGCAGTGTAAAAGTGTTCCTTTATCTCCACATCTTCACCAGCATTTGTTGTTTCTGTTTTTGTTTGTTAGTTTTGTTTTGTTTTTACTGGAGTTAATTGAAATCTCATTATGATTTTGGTTTGCATGTCAATGAAAATTAATAAGGTTGATTTTTTTTTTTTCTTAAGCATGTTGGCCAGTTACTTTTCTTCTTTGGAGAGGCATCATTTTAGTTATTTTGCTCATTTTTGACTTGTTTTTTGCTTTGCTTTTGTTGAGCTGTGTAAGTTTGTTTTTGTTTTTGTTTTGTTTTTTTTTTTTTTTTTGAGATCTTTGATATCCGTCCCTTGTCTGTTGTATGGCGTGCAAATATTTTTCCCCATTCAGTAGAGTGTCTCTTTCTTTTGATGATTGTCTTTTTTTGCTATACAGACACATTTTAATTTGATGTAGTCCCAGCTGTTTATTTTCTCCTTTGTTTTCCTTGCTTCTGGAGAAGAATCTTCAAAGATGTTTTTGAGGCTTATGTTATGGGCTGTTTTGCCTACGCTTTCATCTACATATTTTATGTTGCCAGGTCTTATATTCAAGTCTTTTAACCATTTTGAATTGATTTTTTACATGGTGTGTGATAGTAGTCTAGTTTCCTTTTTTTTTTTTTTTTTTTGTGCAAGTTTCAGTCCAGTTTTCCCAAAAAACATTTATTGAAGAACTTTCCTTGTTCCAATGTATATTCTTTGATCCTAGTCATAGATTAGTCAACCATCTGTGTTTGGGTTTTTTTTTTTTTTTAGTCAAGATTTTATTTATTTATGCATCCAAGAGCTGGGGTATAGACCACAGTTGCAGGGGGGTAAAAAATTCACCACAGACTGAGTGGGGAGTAGAACAGGCAGACTGACTGAAATACACTGCTGAGGGGAGCAACCCACTAGTCAGGAGAGATCTGTTGTGCAACATGGGTGCCCTCCCTGGCAGGGGATCGAACTTGCACTAGAGTGGCTTTGAAAGCCCCACAGTGCAACACTCAACCCCATGCACAACCAGGGAGGCCCATATGTGTTTGGTTTTTTGGTTTTTTTTAAAGATTTATTTATTTATGCATACAGTCACTGGAGTACAGGCCAGAGGTGGGGGTGGTGAAAGGATTCACCACAGACAGAGTGGGGAGCAGAATAGGCAGATCAATGGAAGTACACTGCTAAAGGGAGCAGTGCACAAGGCAGGAGAGGTCTGCCTCACCATGTGGGTCCCCTCTCTGGCCGGCAGCAGGGATCAAACTCATGCTACAGTAGCTGTGGTTTGCACCACCAGGGAGGCCCTGTGTTTGGTTTTATAAATGGGTTTTCAATTCAATTCTATTGGTTTGTATGTCTGTTTTTGTTTCAATACCATGCTATTTTTATTATAGTGGCTTTGTAGTACTTTATATTTCAATGATAACATCCAAATATTTATTTCATTTCTATCTCTACTCTGTCTGTCTACATAATCTATATGAAATGGTGAAAACAGATGGTAGAAGGAATGGGAAAGGGTGCATGAGGAGTGATTTCAGTGATCTTTATGACATTGACAACATATTATTTGATCAGTGTTTGGTTACAGCTGGGAATAGTCAAATTGTGAAAATTGTCTTAGGGATCATGTCAGTTAAAAAAGGGATTATTCTACTGTATTAAATGCTAATGCAATGTTTGTTCAGGTTCATCCTGCTTTAATTGGATATTTATTAGATCTGAAGTTTCTAATCAATTTGGTAATAGAGAAAGTAGGTGTACATCAGTAAAATGGCTCCCTAGCAGCAGATGGCTGACAATAGCTCTAGCACATAGAGTAAAGGATCATTAAACATTGTCTTTTCTTAACAGCTTTTCAAAATACAATTTGTTATTTCTTTTAAGCCAGAATATGCATTGTTACTTGTGTTTGGTTGCAATAATGGATCAGAGAAACCATATCAGAATGGCATGACAATGATAGTTTGGGAAAAAAAAAATGTTTGGGGAAAAAAAAAATAAACCCATTTATCTGTGAGTTAACTTTTCATTGTAGCCAACAATTAATCAAGGACATGAAGTCTTTTTCCTAAACTGAACTTTACTGCTGGATATAGTACCCTAGTCATATTTTCCTATGTACTGAGTTAGTAATACTATTGGGAAACACAGCATTAATAAATTGATCATTGAATATACTTACAGATGAACATACTACCTTAATCAGCTACATTTACACATAGAAGCTGGCATGTCTCCTTCCCCGATCTGTTATCATAAACATGAGTTAAGGGGGAAAGTGAAAAAGCATTTAATTTGTATTAATTGTGTTTTCTTATGCTTTTATGCATAATTATGTATAATTTTTTTCATCACCTGGTTGTATTTAAGTGAGGAATGATGCAAAATAACACCATTCATTAGAACTGTCTGAATTCATTCAAATATAAACACTGAAAATGTTGATTCATTTTAATTTTGGGAAATTTTTCAAAATATCTTATATTGAATAAATTTGTATATAGTTTATAAAATATTATTTCTGACATTTCATATGCTAACTATCTTGTAAAAAATCAAAAAAGATAGGTGGGAAATGTAAATTTTAAGATTCAACATTATTCTATATCTAAAATAAGAAAACATAAAGCAATTTCACTTTTAATGTTGGGAAAAAGGATAACTATGTGGTTATGAACTAACATATCCCATTAAAGTAATAATTTTATCTAATTTTTATGTATGTTAAATGCAACTTATTTTAATGCTCTTTTATATATATTACAGTAGCACCCTTTGAATTTGGGGATTTATTTTTTTGAGAATCAAAAATAAATTTATTTTTTTGAGAATCAAAAATAAATCATTTGATGTTGATAAGGCTTAATATACTTTTCTAAAGATGAAAATTTCTTCAAATCATTGGTCTAGCAATGTAATCTTTAATAAACAATTTGCTAGAGCCTTTGGGATTTGCATGGACATAAGGTATGCCTTATCTTGGGCTGCCATTGAAAAATACAATATCATGGGTAGTCTAAATAATAAAAAATAATTTTATCAGGAAGTATTTTTGCAATTAGATTATACAAATACTTGTTTTATCATAGCTTAGAAGGCTGCAAGTCTGTTATCAGATTACTACCAAGTTTTGTTTCTGGTGAGAACTCTTTTGCTAATTTGCAGATGACCAGTTTTTGATGTGTATGCTCTTGAATATAGATACAGATTTGTAAAGAGTTGATTAAAATTAAATGGGGTCATGGGTAAGAGCCCTTATTTGAAAAATTTCACTATAAGAACAAGCACCAGAAAAAAGAATTGACACTAGTATTGACCTCATTCTTTCTATCCAGGCAGAGGTTTTGAACAAACTACAAAAAAATTTCCCATCTACAAGCTAGGAGGAGAATTCTCACCAGAAATCAAATATGCTGCTAATTTGACTTCAGATATTCTATTATATTTCACAAAATGACTGATATCACTGAGAAATGACCCTGGTTGTCACATTTTACATTTCAATAGTTATTCATCTTAGTTTATTAATTCAACAAATAAAGTAAGGAGAACTAATTGCTGATCTTGTATGATTGATATGATATATGCTATCAAGGAAAAGGTACTGATATGAAAAGATTGAGAAATGAAGGAAAGCATCTGGAAGAATATTAAAGGTGAGACTTAAAATAATGAAGCAGTATTAATAGAGTTCAAGGAGAGTTCAACAGTCTTGATAGTAACTGACATCTGGAAAGATGATAAAACATAAGTGTATTAAGAGACACCTGAAAGAAGTGCCTAGTGAGAGCATAGTGAGAAGTAGAATGCCAATAGAATTTTAATTTTTGAAATTTACTATTATAATGACCGTTTACATTACAGTATAGGATTTAAATATATCATGGCCCATTTACAACAAACAGTGCACTAATAATCCTCCACTACAGTCCATTCCCCCCCACCTCCTGTACTCTCTCTACACTACTCAACCATTCTGGTAAATGCAATTCTGTAGAGATTTTTTCTAAGGTTTGCTGTAGTTTACTTTTGTTTGTTCCTTTGTTTGATTTCTTAATATTCTACATATGAATAAAAGCATTCAATATTTGTTATTCTTCTTACTTGTTTCACTTAAAATAATTCCTTCTAGTTCCATCCATATTGTCACAAATGAAAAGATCAGTGTTTTTTTTTTTTTCTTTCTAAGTAAGTAGTATCTCATTGTTTATGTATTTCAATTCTTACTTATCCATCCACCTGTCTTTGGGCTCCTTGGTTGCTTCCATAGCATGGTTATTATAGATAGAGTTATCACAGATATAGACATATGTATACTCCCCTCATATTAGCATGTTTTTATTCTTGGGATAGATACCAAGGAGTGAAATTGCTGGCTCATATAATACAACTATTTTAAATATTTTTTAGCAAAATCCATGCTATTTTCCATAGGAATTTGACAAGTCTACATTCCCACCAAATGTTATTTTTCTCCAATACATTCTGTCATTAATTGTCTTCTTTATTTGAGCTAGTCTCATGGTATGTGAGGTCATATGACATTGCAATTTTATTTCTCATTTTACTGATGATGAGCTGTGATGAGCATCTTTTCATGTATCCCTTCACTATCTACTTGAGTTATTGGTGAAATTTCTATTTAGCACTTCTGTCCATTTTCGACTGGGTTGTTTTCATGTTTTTGATTTGTATGAGTTCTTTGTAGAGCTTGCATATATCTCCTTGACAAAAGTATGACATGAAAATATTTTCTACCATTCAGTAGGATGTGATTTCATTTTAATGGCATTTTCTTTTACTGTAAGAGGTATTTTAGTTGAATATAGCACCTTTTATTTCTTTTTGTTTTTATGTCCATTTCCTTTGCAGTTTAGTACCCAGAAACATCACTGAAGCCAATGCTGTGGAATATTTTGCATGTTTTCTTCTAGGTGTTTTATGGATTCAGGTCTTAAATCCAATCTTTAGTACATTTTGAGGAAATTTTTGTTTAAGGTGTGAGATGGTGACCTAATTTATTTTTCTTTTTCATGTATCTGTCCAGTTTCCCCAACACCATTTGTTAAAGAGATTCTTTTTTGATCCATTGTATGCTTTTGATTCATTTGTCACAAAAAAACTGTGTCTGTTTTCATAGCAATCTTATAATCCTTTGATTTTTATAGCTTTGTAGTATAATTTGAAATTTGGCAGCATGATACCTCTATCTTACTTTCTTTTAAGTGGTGGTTTTGCTCTTTGAGTCTATTGGGTTCCTTTATATATTTCAGTGATGCTTATTCTACTTCTTCAAAGAATGCCACTGAAACATTAATAGGAGTGCATTGAAGCTGTATAATGCTTTGGGAAAGAAGGTAAACTATGTTAATTTTTATAATACATAAGCAAGAAGTATCTTTCCATTTCTTTGTGTATTTTATTTATTTAAAATGTCTTATAGTATTTATTTGTACAGTTTTCACCTCTTTTAGTAATTTTATTTGTAGGTGTTCAATTCTTTTTATTTCATTGCAACTGAGATTGTTTTTTTATTTATTTTTCTTATAACTATTGATAATATATAGGCATACAATAAATTTTGTAGGTTGCCATTTCATTATACTGATTCATTATTTGTAAACTATTTTACTGGAGCCTTTAGGATTTCTGTGTATACTTTGTTGTCTGCAAGTAATCTTTTCCTATTTTATCCAACTTAGATTCCTTTTGCTATTGCCTATTGCTTTATAAAACACTTCTAATTATATGCTGATTAGTAGTGGTGACAGTGATCATCCTTGACTTTTACCTAATATTAGAGGAAAACTTTAATTTATCACCATTGACACCAACACAAAGTTAAATTGAAGGCTGAATGAAAAATCTTCAAGCAAAAGTATCAAGAAAAAAATTAAGAAATGGAATTTTTCACATCAGCTATACTAGACTTTCAATCCAAAATATTAGAGTCTAAGACATTAACTATATAATAGCTATATAATAACTATATAATCAACATTAAATATATAATAATCAATGTAATAATTCCTCAAGATAATAAAAATTTGATCAATAATTTTGCAACCAATACATATACATCTAATTACACAAAACAATATTAACACATTGACAGAAACAAAATATTTGGTCAATTAAGTACCCACTTACATTATAGGATAAGTAATCATGTGGTATTATAACATAAACAGAAAAAAAAAACAATAGAATAGAATAATGAATCCAGAAATAAGCTCACAGAAAAATGGACAGTAATTATTTTACAAAGGAATCATGATCACACAATGAAGACAGGAAATCTCTATGAAAAATGATGTTGGTAAACTTGCATAAAGTCATATGAAATTAGATCCTCAGTTAATGTCATATATAAAAATTAACTAAATATGGGTTAAAAATTAAATATAATACCAGAAACCCTAACATGATTTAAAAATATATTTAAATATATAAAAAAACATAGACAAAACACTCATAAACTTCAGAAATATCTATGGGGACTGATCTCTAGAAGCAAGGAAAACAGAATATAAATAGCTTGAACTGCACTAAGCTCTAAAGCTTGTGTTCAGCAAAAGGGACAACAACAAAAATGAAGAAACACTTTACTGAATCAGAGAAAATATTTGTACACCATACATCTGATAATGTACTAATATCATAGATCTAAAAAAGAACTTATACAACTCAACATTTAAGAAAAAGCAAACAACCCAGTCAAAAAATTGACAGACAGCTAAACAGATACCCCTCCAAAGAAGAAATGCAAATAATCGGCATATGAAAAAAAAAATTCGACATCACTTCTTATGAGGAATATGCAAATCAAAACCTCACATGTAAGAGAATGACCCATAATAATAATAAAAAAAAACATAGAAACAATGCTGGTGAGCAGGTAATGACAAAAGAACACTAATACTGCTTGTGGGTGTGTGAATTTTTCCAGTCACTATGGAAAGATGTGTAGTTTCCTCAAAACATTTAAAGTGGATCTACTGTATAACTGAATGATTTCATTTCTAAAAATCTAACCAAAGGACACAAAAACACTAATTCAAAAGGAAACCTGCAACACTACTTACAATAACTAAGATGTGGAAACAAACTAAATGCCCTCAAAAAATGATGAATGGATCAATTGTAATATATATATTATGTATATATACATACATATACATATATATACACACAATGGAGTACTACTCAGCAATCAAAACAGATAAACCCATGCCATTTTTTGCAACATGGATAAAGCTAGAAGGGATTATATTAAGCAATAAGTTAGAAGGAAGAAGATAAATATCAGATGGTTTTACTTACATACAGAATATAGAGATATCAAACAAAGGATCATGAAAAAAGACAAACTTTCATAGACTGGCCATAGATCCGAGGCACACAGAGCAGAGTAGGGGAGTAGAAAAGGTCAAAACTAGGTAAGGAAGAGCACAAAGAACTGAATTGTTGGGTCACACGTGTTTTAGTGGTGGGAGAACTAAGGGAAAAATCAAATACTGTCCAAATATAAATAATTATGTAAGAAAATAAATAGAATATAAGCTAAGACTTTAAAATAAAGAATTTTATTATTTCCTTATGGGACATAGCTCTGTATATTTAATCTTGTATTTTTTCCCCATATCAGAATACTTACTTTGCCTTTCTATTGGTGTTCCCAAATAGCTATGAGCATTTACAATGATGTATACTTGAAACCTATCTATGTATAAACCATTATTATTTTAATAAATATAAAAACAAAAAGAATCAATGAATTGGTTTTTAGTAAAAACCTTTTCATTGCTTAATTCAAGTGACAACAGTTTAAGAAATTGAGATTAACAAAGAATTTTAGAATAAACTTCTACATATTGATTTATTACTACTTTCTATTACAAAGAATATTGAAAATTGATCCCTAAGGGATATCTTTAAATATGTACTCATAAAAAAGTGTATGCGAAAATAAGAGAAACTGTTTAAAATTATATTTATGATAGTTAAAGGAAAACCTACAGAAAAATATTTCTATGGGAAAGGAAAGTTTGATATGAATCAACATTCAGGTGATCCAAATTTCCTTTAACCTTAGAATCAGAATGCTTTTAATTAAGCAGACATTGATATCCATATAGTCAGCATATGAAATAGAGACTTCCACATTTCTAATATTTAATTATCTGTTGTTAGTCCATTTGCTGCAGCAAAATACCACAAACTGTGTGACATTCAAGCAATAAACTATTATTTGTCTCAGTTCTAGAAGCTGGGAAATCGAAGATTAAGGTGCTAGTAGATTTGGTGTCTTGGTGAGGAATCACAATAGATTTTATATTTACTGTAAACATTTACTGTGTAAGGGGCAAGCACATTCTCTTAGAATCACACAGACAAGAATTATCAAATGTTTTATCTGATCTAATGATGTAATAGTATGATTTTTATCTTTCCTTTCGCTGATGTGAATTACACAGCAATTTTTGGATGTGTCCCTGGAATAAATCTCACTAGGTCATGATAAAAAAAAAAGCACACACACAAATACACACACACACAGAGGATTACCTCTGTGATAAAAAGATAAAATCTTGTCATTTATAGCAACATGGATAGAATTGGAAGGGGTTATGCTAAAAAAAAAATAAGTCAGAAGGAGAAAAATAAATTTGTGGAATAAGAAGAAACCAAGAAAGGAACAGAAAAAAAATCCTGAGAATCGGAATGGAGAACTGAGGATGAGTCCGGAGGGGACATAGAAAACTCTGGTGGAGGATTACTTGTGCTTTTGTGTGGTTTGGTTTGGTATAAGGCACTTGAAGAGGTGTGACTTAATACCCCAAATAATATACAGTGGTGTTAACCAACGGTACCTCAATTTAATGAATTGGATAATCATTTAATAGGAAATGAATATAAATTCAGGCATGTAAATAGAAAGAAACCTCTAGAGACAAATTCTTAGTAAAAAGTATCCATATGATTTTTGAAAATCTTTAATAGCTAGTTAATGTGAAATCTTAAGAGATATTGGTTGGACTAGGAAAGGAAAAATACTGTTAATTCCATATATGATAATGACCTTTGTTAATTCCATATATATCTCTAAGACCAGTAATCTATTATTTTTTTTCTTTAATGTATTATGGAAGCATATTTCTCCAAATGGAAATGGCAAGGTAAATACTTAAAATTCTATTACAAGATGAAGTAGGTTTTTTGATACAATAATATTGAGACTCTTAAATAAATAAAATCATTTTATTTTGCCTGTATAAAATGACTATTCACTGACCTTAAGCAAAAAATTTATATTTTATGGAGTAAATAATGAAAGGTATTTATTGACACATCATAGAACTGAATTTTGTTGGCAATAGGATAATTTGATCATCATGTCCTCACTGTTTAATTTGATTACAAAATGAAAACTGACAAACAACATTAGTATTAGAAGAGATTAACATATTAATATTAGTAGAGTATAACGTACTAAAATTGTTATATTTTCCTGAATTAATACAGTGTTCCAAAATACAATGAGCTCTGGTTTTATATTCAGAATGTTCTTTCTCTTGAATCTACAAAATTTAATTAGTGTTTTACATTTAGATATAAAAGTATGAATATATATGTATATGTACATATCTGCACATATATGGCATATAACGTCATTATAAAAATCACATGAGCAATTGTTTTTAGAAAATTTCAAGTTATACTGTACTGAAGATTTAATGGAGGTTTATCAACATAGATTTTTATGGGTAGATTTTCATTTTGCTTGTGTTTTAGAAACACTCAAAAGCAAGAAAGCAAGTATGTTAACACTTTTGAAGAACTAGCCAGAGATTTTAGCATTTACTTGTGATAATGACTTTTGCAAAATAGACCCATATCCAAAGAAAAAAATCTGATGACACTTAGTAAAAACTATTTTCCTTCTTGTTAGAATTTATATTAACTTGACAAATTTCCTTTTTACTTTATTTATCTAAATTCAAGTACTGGAACATCTTCAGCTCTTGAGGAAATGCAGGAATAGGTGTCTCTATTTAAAAGAGAAGTAAGTTTATATCTATAATTTGATTTAAAATATGCTTGTTATTGTTAAATTTATTTCTATCCTTTTCCCTCCTGCACTTTTTTCCACATCAATTTTCTCCTTCTGGTTATATTTTTACTTAAAATATTTGCTTTGAAATTTCAAATCTCTACTTAAAATTGATGGATTTGTACAGTCACTTCCTCTGAGTATCAACACAAATAACAATTTGAAGGCATAAATCCCAAAAGAGGAAAAAACAATACACTTATAAACAGTAAAATATTGGAAGATGCATAGAAGATGAATTACTGGTAACCAATTTAGGTTGTTAAAGCAGTATTAATTTCCAAAGAGACATCTTCAATGTTTCTGAGGGCAGCCTTCATATCCCTCCAAAATTTAATTTAAAGTAAGGTGTGTGTTTTTTTTTTTTTCTCATTAGATTTATTTAATTGTATTTGACAACATGTGTAGTTTCTAGGGAGTTCCCACCACCATTTCAGCAGTGCACCATCACTTCAGACCCTTGTGCTCTTTTTGCCTTCCTTCCTGTCTTTGCTCTTCCATCCCTCCATGTTTCCCCCCCCCCCATGTTCCCTTTGGTCTATCTTTAACCTTTGGTTCTTGTTGAATATGTTTGCTTTTGGATGTAATTGCCCATTTCCTTGAGCTTTCTTTTGGTTTTATTTGTTTTCTTCTTCTTTTTTTTTTATTTCTATTTGACATCCCTCCTAAAAGTGAAGCCATCTGATAGTTTTCTCTTGCCTTCTGACTTGTTTCACTGAGTATAATTCCTTCTAGCTCCATCCATGTGTCTATCAATGGCCCTAGTTTATCATTTTTGATTGCTGAATAGTATTCTATTGTGTATATGTACCACATCCTCTTGATCCAGTAGCTACTCTTGGGCATTTGGGTTGTTTCCTGGTCTTAACAATTATAAATAGTGTTGCAATAAACATGGGAGTACAGGTATTCTTTTGGATCAGTGTTTTTGTGTCCTTTGGGTAGATCTCTAGGAGTGGGATTGCCGGATCATATGGTAGTTCCATCCCTAGTAGAACTACAGGCCAATATCTTTAATGAACACCAATGCCTATATCCTCAATAAAATCCTAGCCAACAGAATCCAACAATGCATCAAAGGGATAATACATCATGACCAAGTGGGACTTATCCCAGAGGCACAAGGATGGTTCAATATTCAAAAATCAATCAATGTAATCCAACACATCAACAAAAGGAAGGATAAAAACCACATGATCATATCTATTGATGCAGAGAAGGCATTTGACAAAGTTCAATAACCATTCATGATGAAGACTCTTGAAAGCCTTGGGATAGAAAGACAATATCTCAACATGATAAAAGCTATATATGACAAACCTGTGGCCAATATTATCCTCAATGGTAAAAAATTGAAACCATTCCCTTTAAGATGAGGAACAAGACAAGGATGCCCACTATTCAGTATAATTCGGGAAGTCCTAGTCAGAGCAATAAGACAGGAAAAAGATATACAAGGCATCCAAATAGGGAAAGAAGAAGTAAAGCTATGATATGCAGATGATACGATAATATACTTGGAAAACCCTAAAAGCTCTACAGAAAATCTAATGAAAACAATTGACCAGTTTAGCAAAGTAGCAAGTTACAAGATCAATGCACAAAAGTTAGTAGCCTTCCTATATACAACCAATCAGAAGAAGAATAAGTCAAGAAAAATATTCCTTTCACGGGCCTCCCTGGTGGCGCAGTGGGTTAAGCAACACACTATGGAGCAGACCGCAGCCACTGCAGCACGAGTTCGATCCCTGCTGCCGGCCAGGGGGGGACCCACATGGTGCAGCAGACCTCTCCTGCTGTGCCCGCTGCTCC